>APFE030369955.1:455338-491341 GCA_000404065.3 Pinus taeda
TGCTCTTTGTATCCTCATAATGTGCTATCATTTCCTCCGTGAAAATTGACCACGTAACAAGTTGTTTACAAGAACAAATCCCTTTATACGATAAAAATTGATCTAGTTCTAAATATGAAGATGCAATACATACCTTTTGTAATAGTGGTACACCATGTAGATCAAAATATTGCTCCATTTGAAGTATCCAATTTATTGGATCCTTGCCATCAAACTTCCTCATCTCGCTTTTTCTTGATTTTAGGAGCTCGATCTTGAAATGACTGTAACTATGTACTTTCGGATCTTTAAGTTCTAAAAATACGACCTGTAGTAGCCCTCCGCGTCCTCTTTCCAATGCCACCAGTCTGATTGAATTTAGATTCTCCAAGAAAGAGTTATGCACAATCTCCCAAGATGACCTGATTATATACTTTTCAGAAGAGCAAACTTGTATGAAGTGCCACATTTCACTATTTTGACCTTAAGATCTAAAAAATATACACAGGAAACTATAGTCCATCATATTTCTGTAACTTCTTACGAAATTTCAATCTGATGCACAAACCAAAAGTTATGAATATTCCCCAAGTCACCTGTTTGGAAAGTAATTCAGGAGTCTGCAAAAAGACCGACTTGCTTAGATCATATCTCCGCAAATATTGGGTGAAAAGATTTGAAATTCAGACCCAAGGTTCAACCCAATTTCTTCTCAAATGGGTTGTTTTTTGTAGCGTCTGAAACATCACAAAAAAAGAGTTATAGTGCAAATTCCACGATGACCTGTTTGGAGCAACGAAACCCTAGAATTCAAAGCTTTGATACCAAACGTTATGAAACCAACTCACAAAAAGATAGAAAAGATAGATGATACAAATGACAAGACCTCCTTTCTATATATAGGAGTCTAAGGATAATATAATCAGAGCCAACATAACAATAATAATGTAAGGGCACAATAATAACAATAGTGGGATTCTATGGGGCACAATAGTAACAATATGGGCACTACATGGGTACAAAAATATAATAAGCGGGCTGTACTAATAATAATAAGGGGTTACACTAGTAGTATAGGGGGGCTAACATATGACATATTTTATTAAGGATCCCACATTGACTTGTATAAATAAAGGTCAAGGAAACTTCATTTTGGCATCTTCACATCCCACATATTTCTCTCTCCTCTTCTGATCGGTTCTACCTCCAAGGGAAAATATTCTCTTCACACATGTGAGAGTTTGACTAGGCATTTTATCTCTATTATGACTTCCTGTTTCATCTTGTGTTGACCAACTTTGATTGTAGGTTCATTTGACCTATTTTGACTGTGATTTTTGTAGGGTTGACTCTATTTGACTAGGATGCATTGAATGGCACAAGAATCAAGAACATATGGATAGCTTTAAATTGCATTGACTATAGTCCTAGGGTGGGAGTTTGAATACAGAGTTGACCTTCTATTTTCTCAAGTTTGACCACTCCAAAGTTGATTGTTTTGTTGTTGTTTGACTATCAAGAGAGGTTGAGTTCCTCTCTCCTTTGACTAAGCTATTTTGGAAGAGTTTGACCGACCTTTAACTTTCTACTTAAGGTAGAGTTTGACTACTCCTGACCGAGGGAATAATTGCATGCTTTGACTGGGTCATCTATTTGACTATGAGAAGTGGTATTGGATCATCATATTGGCAAGTCAATTTTGCTATTGACTTTAACTTTGTATCATTGTACTCTTTTGGATTTCTCTCTTTGAACATTTGGTATTATCAAGAAGCAAAGATATGTGGGTTTCCCCTTGTGTGTTTTTCCCTGGCTTCAAGCCTAAATATTGTTATTCTTTGTCTTAGATTTTCTTCTACATTTGTGTTTATTACTATTCCTTTAGCTACAGTTAATGTGATAATGGTTTATGTGATTGCTATTGTAAATGAAATGGAATTGTCATTGGGCTAATATGGAACATTTAAGTAATTTTTATAAGAAAAGAACATGTTAACTAAGATTAACATGGTATTAGAGCCTAGATTAGGACAAGCCAAAGCAAGAGAAGAAAATTAATGACCAAGGAATTTGTTGTCAAATTGTTTCTAATTCAAGTATTGTATGGTGCGGGCATATTTTGCAAACCCTTGTTTCAATGACTATGAAGAGAAAGTCTCTAAATATTCAACATAGAGAGAGAGGAATCAAGTCATCTAAGACTAAGTGTTGAAGAATGTAACTAGTGTTAATATTCATAATTGTATTTGAGTCACGATTTTCCAAAAGAGAAGAAACACATTTTTTATTTAAAGTGATTGACTTATTAAAGCATGGGTTTGATGATTGTGTCAATGATCATGAGGTCATAACACCTATTGTGTGCTCTAGGTTATTTTATTGAGTCAAAATCAAAATTCATAAAATTGTTTTTGTGTCAAAGGGAACTCCTCCACCAAGTTGGCCATTTTCTTCTACAAAATACTACCACATATCCTTCAAAATCTACCTTCAAACAAGTATACAAGTTGACCTCAACACAATTTTTTATGTTGGCCCAAAGTACAATGAAAAACCACTATAAATAACAAACGAATATCAACCAATTTGAAGAGACAGGAAGTTTGAACCTGTAATACAATAGAGGGTTTAGACCTGAAATACAATAGAGGGTTTATATCTATAATACAATAGATAATTCATATATATAATGTGACAAAGAATTCTAATCTGTAATCACGAGAAAATTTCATCGATAAAAGAGAAATTAATTTAAATAATAACCTTAATTGTTTTCCCTAGATTTCTCAATATGGTATTAGATCTAGGGCTTTGACCAAAGGTAAAAAATAAGGCCAGTTTGACATAATCTCTTCTCAAGGAAAGAGAAAACCCTAAGCCAAATTTATGGAAGCAACTAGAACATATTTTGGGCACATTTTCTAGCCCTAATTATAGATACAAAGTCACATGACATAGTGCTAGAGATCAGTTGGAGGGCATTCAAGCTGTGTGAAAAAGGTTGTAAGGGATAATTCAATATTCCTCTCAAGTCCACACCTTCTGTTAATCAGATCAAATAGTTTTGGCACCACCATTAGCCCTTAATCACTGTATCAAGGTTGCATACCTACCGTAGTATATGGGAGAGAATAAGGATCACTTTTGTACATGATGAAGGGCTTGCCAAGAAGCCCTAAAGAGGCTGCACTAACTGGTATAGAAACAAAGATAAAAAGTGGCATCACAAGGCGTACAAAACCTCCAAAGTATCCGAGCATGTATGGGTACATGGTATTTATAGTTTAGTCACTATAGATTAGTAAATTCGTTAAAGTTTTGAAGGGCTATTTTTGAGGTTTTGTGGTATTAAGTGTCGTATTTATAGTTCTAGAAATGTCTCAAGTCCTCTATTAGAGGTTCACAATTCTGTGATATAGTCCAGTGCATAAATTCCTCATTGGAAGAAGCATCGAGATCATTTCTACACCTCTGCATATATTAGTTCCAAGATCAAATTTGTTGAAGGGATATTTTAAGCATAAGACAAAAGTACTAAAGTTCTGAAGCATAGTCTCACTATTAAGTGGAACTTATACACTACATATATACAATACATATATAAAGGTATTATCTATACTTAAGCATGAGATTTGAACTACTCTTCATCGAAATCCCGAGCATAATTAACATGAAACTTAAAAATATAAAAGAAGGAGCCTAGTTCTCCTCTTGTTTTGAGCATAAACACTCTTCAAAAGGACTCAATTCAAGGCTCAGTCATTAAGGACAAGGTGTTGAGACTCCTATTACAATTTTGTGCATGAGGGAGGCTTAGAATGAATGGCACATTAGGCCTATCATCTCATATAATCCCTTGTACAACTAGAGAAGAAGCATAAGTGTTTCTGTGCATATAAGAGAAGGCTCATTAGCTTGCTTGTAGTCCTAGACAATGGGATAAGAAGAAAAGAAATCTGTCCATAACAATGAAGATTTTGGGCACATACATATACACAGTCCAAGAAAAAAAACGATCCGATTGTAGTAACAATGAAAGGGTACATCTATTTTGGATTTACAGTAATGATATTTTTGAAACCATTGTTGAGTGTAGCCTTGTAAGAAAGAGTCAAGGGTCTCTAATCCGTAGGTACAACAATGGAATTACCACACTGTAAGAAGGAATAACTACAGATAGAAGGTGAGGTCACATATATGTAATAGTGACACCAGGAGTGCATGATTATTTTTGGACTGTTGACAATAATTATAAGTCAACTCTTTGTATAACATTATTGGGCATCAAAAGTATTATTACACCTACATTAATCATTCTAGTCTGACCTGTGCAATGTGGCTGGTAGAGAAGAAAATTTTTGTTGACTTTGAAAAAGATAGCATTCCAAAGGGAGTAAGTAGGGTCATGACGTTATGCCATTCATCTCTTTAAATGAAGGTTCTCGTTACATCAGATGCTGATAGTAAAATATGATTTTGTCATTTTCAACATTTTGAAAACCTCTATAGGTTCTTGGGTTTGATATATCACTACTGTTAGTCTATCAGATCTATGCATCACTGATAAACAAGTAGAATTGAAATAGTATATTTTTCCTAAAGTAGGAGAAGATAAGCAAGATGCATACCTTGAGGAAAAACAATGAAGAATCCATGGCATATGGAATTGCAGGGCACTACAACAATGGTATGTAACTGTGAAGTATGCATGTTACAATTTATTAAGGGTCCAACATGAAATATTGTGGGGTCAATAGTAGGGTTTTTGTTAAATCTATTGATAAAGGTAGTGATATATGAAATATTTCAATGGCATAATTAAAAACCTAGTCATATGGAAATCCTAACTTTGTTCCCTCAAAGAAACCCTAACCCTTGGTCTTTAGGGTTTGAGAAAAATATAGGGCTCATGTCAAGTAGGCATGGTAAGGTTGATTAGTTAGATATGGAACCCTTGGTTTAGGGTTGGTACATGAAAACCCTAGGAATATAACCTCGAAGTCTAATGGTAACCTTATATTGACATATTAACATCATGCTTTTGTTATTTTATACTTCACTTGGGTCTACTTGTCAATGAATGGTGTAGGTATAGGACGTAAAGGAAGAAAGATGAGAAGATCATATGTCTTGGAAAGCATGATGGAAGGAGGGAACTACAAGGACCCTTGGATCCTTGGGCACTCTGATAGATTCATGATATAATTGCGTATGGATGTCTGGAAGAGTTAATAATAAAATATAGAATAGTTCATGAACGTGGCCTCTTAAGAAGCTTTCTAGTTCAGTTGCAACATGATTGACCTCATCTTTAAAATCAGGAGCATGGATAGATGATTGACTGAGATATGTTCTACTAAAGAATTTGATGAAGATTGAAGGAAAGGCCTTGATAAATACATAATATATTGGATTCCACTCGGTCCTACTATATGAAAAATATTCTCTTTAAGAAGGATATGATGACTCCATTGGGTCACTGCCTTGGTACTTAGTCTAAGGAGTTGATGTACTCCAAAAGGAAAAATATGATAGCAGGTTGCAGATGATTTTATAATCATGTTCAAGAGGGAGCCATGTTTGATATTGATGATGATTAGTTCATGAAAAAGGGCCTTCATAAAAAGGTAACTTTAATTTGATGTTCATTTTTATTTTTGAACTCATCTGGTTGAGTTGAATCAGGGCTACTAAAATAGGGTTGTAAAAATTCACCTACAACTAGTACTCATGTGATTGGATGGAAAATCCTGAAAGAAACATGACTTGAAAGAGGTAGTTGTATGAAGGATAACAAGATGTTAACTAAAAGATCAATTTTTAAGGAAGAAAAAGGATGTCATGGCTGATGGTTCAACATGATGGAGATCTTATCCAAAAAATTCTATGGAAGGAAGAATGAATTCTGTAGATGCCAGCGAAGGAGGAAAATCTCTGTTTGAGAAACTCACATGTGCAGATACATTGGAGGAAGTAGGGTTTCCTTAGTCATAATTTTCGTAGAATTGGTCAGAGGTTCTAGTTTTCTCATCACTTGGAAGTTTTGGTCTTGGGTCATGGTCATGGTATTGGAATTCTTCATTGAACATATTCTATAAGATGAAATTTTGTGGGTTTTCCTCTCTAGGAGAGGTTTTGGCCCTGGATAGTAGCCTACATCTGGCATTCTTATTTGACATTGTGATATTATTATTGGAGTTTGTCTTGATGATAAAAAAAACTAAATAATGATATAAATCTCAATAAAATGTCAAGGATAAAAGGGAAATCAAGTTAAACAATAACCCTAGTTTTTTCCTTATATTTCTCAATAGGTGAAAGCAGTCAATATCTTGAAGCCTGTACACCACAAATCCAAACAAGAAGGATGTCTATAGTTAGAAATTTTGGCATGACATTAATGAAAGTCACAATAATCCTTGAAGGTAGTTTTTCTGATTATGAGTAGGCCTTATAGAAGTCTCCATGATCATAAAGGATAAAGGTACGAATTCATGAGGTATGTATAAGTTTTTTATTAAAAGTATAACATTAGATGTTGAGTTGGCTATTTGATTCTAGGGTTTATAGTTGTCTATCTAGGTTTGTAAATAATACATATGAAACTGTAACTATATAACCCTGAGCCCAACCCTTTGCCTCTAGGGTATGTCAAATATAATTAGATGTGAATAATAAGTTATATCTAACATTAAATACCCAGTGCTAGATTTGGCATTTGTTCCATTGTTGCTAGAAACCCTAGATTGACAAAATTAACATCATGCTTTTAGTATCACATATTTTCTACTTCTCAATAAGCATAAAGTTAAAATTCATGGGGAACACATCGATAAAGGAAATTCTAACAAGTTTGTAAAGGGAGAAAATTTACGTATGCTAAAAATAAAATATTTGCTGTAGAACTTTTTCATTAAAACTATTTTAAATTTACCTTGTATTATCATCTTATTCTTAGGGTTTTGAATCATAAAGATTCTTGTTAGGAATATCAATCACTATATTTAATCTACCTTTGTGATTTGTTTATTTTTGTTGAAACCCTAACCTTTAGGGTTCACTATAAACCCCAAAGTTTTGATTCTTAGGGTATGTTGTCATGCACTAGACTAGGACTAACAATCGTAAGTCTTAGTGAAGAACATGAGGAGAAAATGACGTCTCGAGGATTGGGTAAGCATCTAAGACCGATACTCCTAAAGGATTATAAATCCAAGATAGGTAGTATTCTCGTGACTGACACTCTTCAAGGATCTGACAAGGTATCTAAGATAAGAGTGGTCAAAGAGGACCGATGTTCTTTGAGGATTGGTAATCCAAGATAAGAATCATGTTAAAGGGACATACCCAATGAATACATGAGTGGGATATGTGCCATGAGAGGTAGTTTAAAAAGAGAGTTATTTTGTGTAAAAGGTGTCTTAAAGTCCACTAGCTGATAAGGTTTGTCAACCCTTCAAGTGATCATGGGGTGTTGCTCTCTGGGTATATCGACTTGGAAGTCTCATTTGAAGTTGATAAGAAGAGAAGTTGGTTCTATGGTCTTGGAAGATTTATAATGTAGAAATGAAAAATTGCTTCAAATCAAATGCAACGCAAAACTAAATCATGCACCTGGTAGCCAAGCACTTGGTGGGATAAAGTTAAGTAGTACGTCGATAAGTTTTTTTCATGTTTATGAAGCAAACCCTAGTTAATATTATTAAAACCAATTATGTGAATTACAGTACCCTAAAAAAAAAGGAATGAGGAGAAGTTAGATGAGATAAATAATTAATAAAATAGAAGAAAAATTGTACCAATGTATTATGCCCAATTAATAGAGTAAGAGTTTCTCATACTGCCCTACATTAAAAATGACAATTTGTGGTCTTTCACTCAAATACAAACACAATGGTCAAAGAAAGAAAAAAACTACATGATTTTTTTCATAGAAAAGTTTCTTCTTTATTATAAACCTTTATGTAACTCCCACTCATCCAAGCCATACAAAAAAAATATCAAACAATTTTTTTTGTCTCACCTAAACCCTTACCAGTTTGATCTATTTGCTTCATATAGTTGTTGCACTTCAACATCTGAATTGATACTAGTTGTCCTACACATATTCATGAGATCAATGAGGCAAACTTGTATTAAATTTGACCAAATATTAAATTTAATTACATGAATAAATAATAATTAAAAGGACTTGAGTGCATGAGTAACTGAATGAGCTCCTCTTGGTTTCAAGAATAAATTGTTGGGGTAGTTTAATCTTGGAGCACACTAGTGGGTTGGTTGCAGGTGTTAAGGATAATCGTTCAAAACTAGAAACTACTTCTTCAAGTTCAAGTGGAACTTCTTCTCGGGTTTCCTTTGGAGTATCAATCATCAACCTCCAATTTTAGCTATTATGCTAAAATAACAAAACTATTTAATTTACCGAGTATAAGGAAAAACTTCAAATTTTCCACGGAATCAAAAGGAATTAAAACCGCAGTTCATTACCTTATCGCGTCTGGAATTTAAATTAAATCACGTGCATATTTCGATGCAATCACCATCATATCTAACCCCTTCAAGCAGACAATCACGATTAACATAGCTATTAACTCAGTTTTATAAATTATTGTGTCCAGAATTTAAATTAAATCACGTGCATCTTCTAACACAATCACCGTCAAATCTGAACTTTCAAGCAGACGGTCATGATTAACTAATCTATTAACTTAGTTCTATAAATTATCGCGTTCAATTTTGGAATTAACGTCTGTGCTTGTTGGCACACAATGACCCTTAGATCTGTTGGATCTGTCTGATCGGATGATTCTGATCTTCTTCTGGGTTTCTCATAGATTTGTCATGTTTCCTCATTCCACCAAACTTAGCACTTCCGCCAAGTTTAGTCCATCTCTAAATTGTATTTCTGTGATCTTGAAACATATCCAGGCTATTAAGTGTTCACTTTAATTGAAAAATTCAAGAAATAACGACACAGGTTTCATGTGAATTCAACGCTATAGATTCAATTTTGAAATCAAATAACATCAAAACTATTTCGAAGAAAATTTAAGAGACCTCCGGGATTTGACCATTCATGCACAATATTCACGAGATACAGAGATATTCCAAATTTTACATTCCAATCCTCCACAGCCAAAATCCCATTCTACTAATTCAAAACTTACATAAATACCTATACATACAACAATCAGATCCTAAATCAATGGATCGAATCTACCTAATCCTAGATAATGTCTAATTTGCATGATATTCTCTTGAAGAACCTCAACTAAGCCTAAATACTTGAATTATTTACAAGATAATTGAAACCCCTGAATTCTAGCTCGCATCCTATCTAGAAAGCTTTGTAAAGTGACAACTAAAGGATCCCACTCCATTTCTTGTAAACTTTTTTGTATTTTTAGAATAAAATTCGAAGTCTTTTATCTTCAAGCCTCACGCTCCTGCATCAGACTTCTGAGGACAAAATTCTTCATGGGCTCCTATCCATGAGCTCTTTTACAGAATTTCCCAACTTCTGTAGCATGGCATCTGTCATCTAGGTAGCGTCAACATTTGGTTGATCCTTCCACTTGATCAAATACTGAAAATACTCCTGTCCTCTTGTCTTTTTAAGCAATCCCTTATCTAAAATATTTTCTAGCTACAATTCCTTTGCTGTAGGTAACAGCTTTTACCCAATCAACCTCTTGTTCTTCTTTATCTTCTGATGTATCATCTGCATTTATATTTTCATACCTATACAAATCAGAAACATTGAAAATTGGAGATATTCCAATGAGGGGGTAATTCAATTTCATATGAATTTGTAGAAAATTTCCTCAAGACTCTTCATGGTCCAATTTTATTAAATTTTAACTTGTTATACTCCCTTCTTGGAAATCTTTCCTTCCTCAGGTGTATTAAAACCAAATCTCTAACCTCAAAATTAACTTCTCTCTTCTTCAAATCTCCTCTGCTCTTGTACTTTATGTTGCTATCTTGTAACTGTTGTTTTACTTGTTCATGTATTACTTGAATCTATGAAGCAAAATTGTCTCCTTTAACACTTCTCATTTCAGCTTTTCCCAAGTCTCTTAATTGAGACACTCCTCTTGGGTGCATTCCATAAACTATATGGAATGAAATTTGCCCTATACTCATGTCAGGATAATCATTATAAGCATATTCAACCTGTGCCAAAATTTGATCCCACTATTTTGGATGTTCACCTGCAAGACTTCTCAGAAGATTACCCAAGCTTCTGTTTACAACTTCAGTCTGTCCATTAGTCTGAGGATGATAAGCTAAACCGAAACTCAGTTTAGTACCAAGTTTCTTCCACTAGGTCCTCCAAAAATGACCAACAAATCTGGTGTCTATGTCTGAAACAATGCTCTTAGGTAGCCCATGCAACCTTACAATCTCCTTAAAAAACCGATTAGCAACATGAGTAGCATCACTGGTTTTATAACATGGAATAAAATGTGCCATTTTCGAAAATCTGTCAACCACAACATAAATTGAATCATTTCCTCTTTGAGTTTTTTGCAAACCCAAAACAATGTCCATACCTACCATATCCCAAGGTCTATCTAGAATAGGTAATGGAACATACAAACCTGTGTTTTTGCTCCTTCCCTTTGCATACTGACAAACTTTACAATTTTTTACATACTTCTCCACTTCAGATCTCATCTTCGGCCATAAATAAAACTGATTCAACTTTTCATAACTCTTTTTTACACCAAAATGTCCTCCAAGTCCACCACTACATTTCTCCTTGATTAAATTTTCCCTCATAGAGCAATTTGCTATGCATAGTTGATTTCTTTTAAACAACAATCCTTCTAGCAAGAAAAAATCTAGCCACTTACTTCTATCTAACAAAACAAGATTTTTACAAGCTTCAAATGCTTTTTTAAAATCTAAATCTTTCTCATATAATTATTGAAGAAAATAAAAACCCAACACTTGAATTTGACTCTCCTGAACTAAGATAGCTTTTCTGCTTAAGGCATCTGCTACTTTGTTTGATTTTCCATTTATATGTTTTAATACAAAATTAAAACTTTGAAGATATTCTACCCATTTTGCATGTTCCCGACTAAGCTTTGGCTATTGCATAATGTACTTCAATGCATGATTTTGTGAATAAAGTATAAACTCCTTGACATCAAGTAATGTCTCCACTTTTTCAATGATTGCACAACTGCATAAAATTCCTTATCATAAGAAGAATATTTCTTCTTCGATTCATTCAGTTTTTCACTGAAATAACCTACAGGTCCATCCTCCCGAATTAAAACAATGCCAATAGCTTCTCAAATAGCATCACATTTCACTTGAAAAGGTTTATTAAAATTAGGAAAAATTAAAATATGTTTTTCAGTGATCTTTCTTTTCAGCAACTGGAAGTTCTTTTCTGCATCCATAGTCCATTTAAATGGTTGTTTATCCTTCTTTATGGTGTCAATAATAGAAGCATTGATCTTACTAAAATTCCTTATGAATTTTCTATAAAAATTAGTAAGACCATGAAAAATTCTTACCTCAAAAACACTTTTCAGTGAAGGCCACTCTATGATTGAATTTATCTTCTCTGGATCCATCTTTAGTCCATAAGTAGAAAAAACAAATCCCAAATATACCAACTCTTCCTTCATGAATGAACATTTCTTTAAATTTAGCAATAACTTTTCTTGTTGCAACTTCTGTAAGACATAACTCAGATGTCTCATATGTTCCTCTTTAGATCTGTTGTAAACTAGTATATCATCCAGATATACTATTACAAATTTACCAATAAATTGTTTTAACACTTCATTCATAAACCTCATAAATGTACTAGGAGCATTTGATAACCCAAAAGGAATTACCATCCATTCATACAGTCCTTCATTTGTTTTAAAGGCAGTTTTCCATTCATCTCCTTTTCTAATCCTTATTTGATGATACCCACTTTTTAAATCCAGCTTTGTAAAATATCTTTCTCCACTTAAAAAATCCATAAAATCTTCAATTATAGGTACATGAAATCTATACCTAATTGTTATTTTGTTTATTTCTCTTGAACCAGTGCAAATTCTCCAGCCTCCATCTTTCTTTGGATCATATTTTCTTGATATATTGTCTTCTTCCATAGGCAACAATGTATGATTAATAACATCTTTACCAAATTTGTATGTGTTCTTTTTCCCATCATGCATAGCTCCTATATCATACTGCCAAGGTCTTCCAAGCAATATGTCACACACATCCATAGGCATCACATCACACAGAATTTTATCTTTGTAGCTGCCCAACTGCAACTCCACTTCACATTGTTCATTTAGTAACAACTGATATCCTTTCTAAAGCCATGGCACCTTGTAAGGTGTTGGACGTTTCTTTGTCTTTAATTTTTAATTTTCCATCACTTCTGTAGAGACCAAACTATCGGTGCTATCACTATCAATTACCATTTGATAGAATTTTCCTTGAACCTTGCACACAGTCCTGAACAAAGTCTTTCGATGCGCTGGTTCAACAACTTCCTTTGCTAGTTTTAACAAAACTTTGTTGACTACCAAATATTCCCCTTTCTCTAGTACATTTTCTTCTTTTGGCACCTTTGCTGCTTCCTCTTCAGTCTGAGCAACAATTACATTTCTCTAATTTGTTCCTGCATTTTCTGGGCACTCATAGGCTCTATGTCCCATCTTGTTACATGTATAACATATGATTTCTCTTCCTCTGCCTCTGCCTCCTCTTCCTCTGAAAAAACTCCTTCTGCCACTTACATCACTTTTTGTGGGTGTATGCTGATTTGAGCTACTGCTAGATCCATCTCTAGGTGCTGTAGATATTCCTCTACCACCATGACTTCCTCTTCCTTGGAAAGTACCTCTACTTTTGGCAAATTGCTTCATCATGAGTTTTTATTTAGCCTTCAATACCATTTGATAAGCCTCTTCTACTGTTTTAGGAAATACCACACTTATCTTGTCTTGGATCTCCATTTTGAGACAATTTATATATCTTGCAACCTTCTCGTCTGTATCTTGAATTTATCTAGCTCTTATGCTCGCTTTGTAAAATTCCTCTGTGTATTCTTTCACTTTCAATGACCTTTGTCTAAGATTCTGCATCTGTCTAAATAATGAAAGTTGATAATCACTTGGCAAAAAATTACCTCTCAACTTTGCCACAATCTTGTTCCAATTTTTATTTGGCTGTTTACCAAGTCTCCTTCTTTCTACTTGCACTCCATCCCACCAAAGTGCTGCATGTCCTTTCAATTTCGTGACAACAAATTTCCCTCTCTTTACTTCTTCCATTTCTTCATAATCAAAGAATTTATCCATGTCATTAATCTAGTCTATCAACTCCTCAGGGTCTAAACCTCTTGTATAAACTAGAACCTCAAGTATGGTTTAGATGTGGATCCCAACACTGATTTAAAGAATATCATTTTAGGAGTAACTTCTACAGGTTCCTCTTCTTCTGTAGCTTCAACTTCAGGTTCATTGACATCTCTAGCACCCGCATCTCTTTGATTTCACATTTCCACTGCTTCTAATCTAGCTTGAATCTATTGCATAGCTTCCAACACTTCATCATTTGCAACTGGTCTTCCTCTTCCTTGACCACCACCATGTCTTCCTCCAACTCTGAAAGCCATGTTGGATTTCTTTTTCTGACCTTTGAGATCCTACTCTGTGTCAATAAGTTGCTTTGATCCCACTAATCGTGGGCTGGTTGCAGGTGATAAGGATAATCGTTCAAAACTAGAAACTACTTCTTCAAGTTCGGGTGGAACTTCTTCTCAGGTTTCCTTTCGAGTATCAGTCATCAACCTCCAATTTTAGATATTTTGTTAAAATAGAAGAACTATTTAATTTACTCGATATATGGAAAACCTTCAAGTTTTCCATGGAACTAAAAGGAATTAAAACCCCAGTCCATAACCTTATCGCGTTCGGAATTTAAATTAAATCACATGCATGTTCCAACGCAATCATCGTCAGATTTGACCCCTTCAAGTAGACGGTCACGATTAACTGAGATATTAACTAGTTTAATAAATTATCACGTCCGGAATTTAAATTAAATCACGTGCATCTTCAGTCGTGATCACTGTCAAACCTGACCCCTTCAAGCATACGATCACGATTAACTGAGCTATTAACTCAGTTCTATAAATTATCACATCTGATTTTCGAATTAACGTCTATGCTTGTTGGGACATGATGACCATTATATTTGTTGGATCCATCTGATCAGACGATTCTGATCTTCTTCTTGGTTTCTCAGGAATTTGTCAGGTTTCCTTGTTCTACCAAACTTAGCACTTCTACCAAGTTTAGTCCATCTCTAAATTATATTTCTGTGATCTTGAAACATGTCCAAGCTATTAACGGTTCATTGTAATTGAAAAATTGAAGAAATAACGACACAGGTTTCTTGTGAATTCGACCCTATAGATTCAATGTTGAAATCAAATAAATTCATAACTATTTCGAAGGAAATTTAAGAGACCTTCGAGATTTGACCGTCCATGCACAGTATTCACAAGATATAGAGAGATTCCAAATTTTACATTCCAATCCTCCACAACCAAAATCCCATTCTACTAATTCAGAACTTACATAAATACTTGTAAATAAAAAAATCAGATCCTAAATCAAGGGATCGAATGTGTCTAACCCTAGATAATATGTAATCTACATGATATTCTCCTCAAGAACCTTAACTAAGCATAAATACTTGAATTAATTACAAGATAATTCAAATACCTAAATTCTAGCTCAAATCCTATCTAGAAAGCTTTGTAAAGTGACAGTTGAAGGATCCCACTCATTTTCTTGTAAACTTTTTTGTATTTTTGGAATAAAGTTAGAAGTATTTTGTCTTCAAGCCTCATGCTCCTGCATCACACGCCTTCCTCCACTCGACGAAGAAACAAAAAATTCAATATTGACTTTTTTGTTGCTCTATTGGATCGAGGGTGTTTTTCTCTAAGATTATCCAAATCCTAATTTATTCTCTACTGAACAGGGCCAACCAATTGAAGGTGGAATCTCTCATGGCCCCTTCCCCCCCTCACATCGCTCTCAAGTCACTAGTACCTAATCTATATACTATATAGGAAATTTTTCAAAGAAAGGCATTAAGATACATAAAAAAATAAATAACAAACATTTATTCGTTCATTCATTCTTAACTCCACAAAATATTTCATCTCAATAAATTTTATCATAAAAAATATGTTTACATAATATGAAACAAGGTCGTGTACATAAAGAAACATATAACAAGTATTCATTAACATCTAACATTCATTCATTCATTCATTCATCACATACACATAATAATTCGTCTATTTTTTTTTTTATCATCAAAAATATGTTTCCATAATATGGCATGTGATGTTTTCATAATTTGAAAGGTCACCATTTGGATGAGAACCATCATGAGGTGACTAGCCAATAGGCTATAATATTTTTTTAATTGAATTAACTTGTATTAGTTTTAGAATAGGAGGTCTCGTTAGTAGTACTAAGCGATTCAATGGTATATTTCAATGAGAAGCCTATCTTTCATGGATCATGATCTTTTCAAATGGATAGTTGAGTTAATTATCACATGAGTTGAAACCATTATGTAATTGAAAGGGGAACAAAATATGAAAAATTTAATCACTAAGACATGTGGATTAAACCCTTAACTATTGATTTGGAAGGTTAATTGATGCATCACAGCTAAGGGATTAGTTTAGGGAGAAGAGAAGAATGGTATTATTCAAGGAAAGGAATGCATCAAATATTTTATTAATAATAATGTTAGAAGTATTGTAACACAATATTGTGGATGGAAAATACTAAAGGTCATGTATATTGCACTCTAATAATCCATTAGTCCACAAACTCAAAATTGGAGTTACTCAAATCCTTCACTAGGGAAATGTTTATAAGTATCTCATCCCTAAGGCTAAAATGTGTGGCTGATTTAAAAAATGTTGGTACGTTAGAAACACGTTCAATGTATGGCAGTTCTAATTATAAAGCTTGTGGAAACTAGTGATATAACCTATGAAAGATTCCTTGGTTTTCCTAGTAGGCATAAGGGTTGTACATATTTGAAATTACTTGTATACCAAGATGTTTAAAATACACAAAGTTTATATGAGACAAAATATTAGAATGCATCTTCTAGATTTTTCCCCTTATTCAGTTTACATGGGTTTTGGTTTAGCCCCCTATAAACAATTCCTTGCATTACAATTTAATCATAATCTAAAAAAGGTTGTTCAAAATTTTTCCAATGGAAAAATTACAACTTTTTATTAAGCTAGTCAAAAATTACATGTGCACATGCCATAAGGCATTCAACTTCCCAGTAAAAAATGTGGTACTCAAAAAATTGGGCTCCAAATAAACAAGAGCAATCATTTTTATTAGGTTTTCTTCTCCTTTTAAATATGTAGTTAGCAAGTATGTCTTGAGAGAGGTTACAATATTTATAAAATTTCAACACACTTCATAACCTTCAACATTTAAACATGCAGGAAAAGAAAAACTTGTGCCCATTTCTCGTACATTCCAATATTATGTATAATTGTTTCAATGGTGTGATCTTGATATTATTTCTTTAATCATTTATTTTCACTTTGACATAAATGATTCAGGATTACATTAGGTTAATATTAAATTTGGAGCATTTTCCTAGATTGCACAACAATCTAAAAAATATGGGTTCTCGTAAGAATATTTGTATTGGATAGATTCTGAATATTATTAAGATTGGGGAATATTCACATTGGGAATAATAATTATAAAACCAACAATTGTGAGGCCATTGAAAGGAACACATGGACATTTTTTTATTTTGCAAACTCAATTGTGTTTTTATGTTGTTTTATTATAACCACAATTTGGTCGTAGCTATGAGTCATGGAGATAGTTTGATACACACACTTAGTTAGTTGAATAGGGGATCAAGGACATGAGTTATTTTTTACATTATATTTTCATTCAAGATAATTCACTTACAGAGGCATGTGGAAATAGGACCACGAGTGAGAATCTTGGTTTCTTTATTGAAGGTTTAAGACAAGACATTTGCTTTTTTTTGTAAGCAAGCATTTCTACATTATACTAACAGAGCAAAATTTACACAAAGTACATACATAGTCTCCATATTTGCCTCAGAATGAGGAAACCATAGTGTGTGATAAAAGATTTTCTACCCCAGGAAGGGGAAACCAGAGTTTAAGTTCTAGAGAGTTTGACATGTAAAATATATTTCCATTCATGTCACGGTGGAGGGTTGAGCCTCACAGTGCCATGAATGATGACTGCAAAGAAAGGATAACTACAAACCGTAATGGTGTTGGGAGATTCTTGGGTATAAACCATGTGCACTTAGGCCTAACAAAATAGGCAAGGTCATCGTGATGTCCATTAAGCCAAAACAAGGTCACTCTGATATTCATAAATCAAAATGAAAACTTTATTACCAACTTTTTTCTTACAAACTTTTTTCTCACCAAGTATCCATCGTTCATAATAATATTTTCTAACCTGTGGAAATGATGTAAATCTTCATGGTATGGGATCCTATGATTTGTGCATCCTATTGTGATAACCCTAGGCAAAATTTGTAGAGGCATCTAAAACAAATTTCTAGGCGATTTGACAAGAAGAACATAACTATTTAGGCACCTAATTAGCTGTAATCTCATATGATAGGCCACATACCCATCTACAAAAGAGTGAGGTCATCCAAGAAAAAATGTCAATAACAAAATTTCGAGAGATTTAGCATGCTTGCCAGAGAATTTGAGGACTCTCCAGGTATGAGTGTGAATGTAGTGCTAAGCTCTGAAAGGCGAGTGAAGTAGTGTCGAGCTCCAAAAGTTGAGTGAAACCATGGTGCCTTGGTTTCCTAGTATGAAGATCGACGAGAAGCCAAAAATGTGACCTAAACAATAGTTTCTTTTCTTATATTGGACCCCAAACACAAAACATATAAATAAATAAAAATATAAATATAAAAAGTCATAATTAAAATAAAAAGTAATAATTAAATTACAAATTTATAAAATACCTAACATAATAAAATTTATATTAAATTAACAATATACAGAATAATATACTAACAAAATAAAATGCAAGCATAGTTATATTTAATTTTACTTTAATATAATTTAATATTGGCTATATATGATATTAATATATTTAATAATCTTAATCTATAATATTATATGGTTTTTGTTGAAATTAATCATGTATTTCATGTGTTACATGTGAGTAGAAATTTAATGGTGTGGTTAATTTTATTATGATTAAATCCCATGGTATCTTGTGATTAAACATATGAATAACCCCTAGTTCAACATGGATACACAATGTGGAAAACGACAATACATTCATTAATATAATACAAAATTAAGAATATAAACATGATGACACCCAAACATATGTCAAGTGTTTAGGTTGAATTTAAATGCACATGAATAGTTCTCTTAGCTATTTAATAAATTGAATAGTACAATGAATCGAGATAATACATTGTTTGAATATAAGAGATCTGTATTGCGGAGTTCATGGAAAACTAAAAGAGGATCCATTAGTTAATAATTTTGAAAGATGGTGTGGATGAAACATATGACAATGATGAAAATGATGATGATGATGATGATGATGATGTTGATGTTGATGAAGATGAAAAATATGATGGTGATGATGAAAATGATGAAAAAATGAAGATGAAGGGTAACACGTTTTCTCAAATGGAGGGGTATAAAGGAGTTTCCTCAACCTCTGGACTATGAAGTACATTATAAGCCCACAAGTGGTAAATAGTAATACATAATTTCATCCCCTTGACATTTATATATGTTATAATTTTGTCCTTTGAGTGTCAAATTCTTTTTGTGAGTCATATTTTTGTCTCAAAATCCTCCCATATTGTAAATTCATGCATCTATCATAACCATGTCAAATTTTAGTGCATACAAGCACAAATTGAAAAACTTTCAAGATTGGCCCCATTCTCAAGTCACATCATGACTAGCTGAAGATACTTTTGCAACCCTCTAGAAATCGATTCAATAAAAATTGGAAATAATAGATAGTGCAAAACAATAAATTATACAATCAACTGATAACACTCTCAAATGATGATGATGACGATGAGGATAATGGTGACATCACATCTCATTTCACACCATGACTAGCTCAAGAGACTTATGTATCCCTCACGATAAACCATTAGCTTTCGTGCAGGCACGCCTAGGGTGTGAGCATTCCCATGCTGTGCAAATAAGTCAAACAAAATCATTAGATCTTTAATGACAAAAAAATATTGTCATTTTTTAGTACCATGTTGCATAATCAATCAATTATAAACTAACTTTTAACACCTAAAAATTAATTTAATCATTTTTCTAAATATCATTATGAGACCCCCTAGTGGAACTCTATTCATGGGTAGTCTTGGTCGGACCTTACTTCTTTCCTATATGTTTCCCTTTCCAAGTCATACCAACCCACCAGCCGTGCATGTCACGCTATCACTTTTCCCGTGAACTGCTTTGCTCAAATTTCATTGTTTTTTCACCACTTTGAGTTGGCATGGGAAGTCATGGAGCAACCTTACTTCTTTTGTGTGGGTGCCCCTTTCCAATTCTGGAAAACCCACTAACACATCCAACAGGTTCCCTGGATTTCACAGTATGTGATGCCCCATGGGTGCCCTGGTGCCATGCCTTCGTACAAGTGCCCCAAGGTGCGGTGTTGACCCTATTGTGCAAACAAATCAACACAAATCATTAGCTCATCAGTGAAAAAATATTATCATTTGTTAGTACCATAATCAATTATAAACCAATTTTAACACCTAAACACTAATTTAGTCAATTTTCTAAAAACAATTATGAGACCCCTTGGTGGGAACTTTGTTCATGGGTAGTCATGGGCCAACCTTATTTGTTTTCTACGGGAACCCCTTGTCATGTTGGGCTGACCCAACAACCATGCATGTCACGTCATGACTTTTCTCATCAGTTGCATCACTGAAATGTCATCGTTCACCTGACCACCCACACGTATTGTCCTTTCTTATTTCACATGTCTTCCTGACCGTCGTGTTGCCCAATTCTCCTGTCGCAGATCTCACCCAGTCCACTTGATGTGCCCAAATCGTCCACCCGTCGCCATGTCATGCAAGTTTCCTTTGGGTGCCTGTCATGCAAACCCCATTTTGACATGGGTGCTGGGGTGCCTTGCCTTCGTGTGGGCACTCCCAAGGAACTTGCCTTTATGTTGTGCATGCGAAATCCCCTTAGTCACATTTTAGTTCATACTTTGTTTTTTCGCCACTTTGAGTGGGCATGGGTAGTCTTGGGCTGACATTACTTCTTTTGTGTGAGTTCCCATCTCCAAGTCGGCTCACCCAAAAACTTGTCACACATGCACCCTAGCGTGACCAACACATGATGCCCCATGGGCACCCTGACGTGCCCAACATGCGATGCCCCATGGGTTCTTGGGCGCCTCGCCTTTGTACGGGCGTGCCTAGGGTGTGTGAATTTGCACTACTATGCAAATCAGTCTACACAAATCATTAGCTCATGAATGATAGCAAAATATTATCATTTGTTATTTCCATGTTGTATAATCAATCAATTATAAACTGAATTTTAACACCTAAACATTAATTTAGTCAATTTTCTAAAATCATTGTAAGAGCCCCTAGAGGAAAATTTGTTCATGGGAAGTCAAGCGTCAACCTTAATTATTTTCTTTAGTGCCCATTGCCAAGTCAGGTCAATCCACCAACTTGTCACACAAGCACCCCTGCCAGGTGGGCACCCTGACATTCCCATACTATACAATTATAATCAATAAAGTAATATTAATATATATAGCAAATATTTAAATGTCAGTATAACAATTGATTACAAATACAATATATAAGGAAAAAAAAGAGACAATAAAGATAAAGAGAAAGACAACTTAGGTGAGACCAATTAACAAATACAACAAACCAATGGTGATTCTTGTGCAATTTATGAAGATATTTAAGAATATGTTGAAAAAATCTAAGAAATATGTTACTTAATTTTCTTGACATATAGGAAGTGAGACACTTTCTAAGATATATAGTCACAACCATAATAAAAAACATATTGATCTTATTTTACATTCATCATTATAATGTCATAATCTTTCTTAATTTCACTTAGAGACTAGAAGTTTTAAGAGGATGGGTGAGTGACCATGAGCTTAGGTGAGAGCAGGAAAAAAATACAACAAATCAATGCGATCATGAAGCTTGTGCATGAATTTCGAAATATGTTTAAGATTATTTTGAATTTTTTAAGGAACAATCTATAGATGTGAGCTATAGGAATTTGTCTGGCACGTCTTCTAATGAGATGCAAGAATTTTTAATGTAGGTAAGTGCACCAAAACTAAATCTAGTGATGTGAAAAGGTGCGACACATATAGGGGTGAACATACTTGAAAGTGACACCTGCAACTATAAGAAGGCATGAAAACGACACTTCCACATGAAAATGACCTTGAAAGTGACACATGCTAGAGCGAAGATAACATGAAAATTCCACTTATTAAAGTGAAAGCAAGATAAAAAACAATCACGAATGTGAAAGTGACACACATGAAAGAAAATCAAAGTGCGCAAAAGATGACAATTGAGAAAACTCACCAAAATAGAATTACAAATGCAACCAAAGTGAGGGAGGTTGTCAAAAAACGTGTACACTAATTATTGACATGAGTTGAACATTGCACAAACACTGTCTCGATACATGGTGCTATGCTTGTTTAATATTGCATAAAGGAAATGTATTTTTTTCTTTAGGCAAGTGGTAGGGAACCCACTAAAGACATTTTTTTATAGGAAACCATTTTTTACTAAAGAATGACATCAAATATGATCTCTCATTCTATAAAAAATGGGATATTATTTATCTTTGACTAATTTGATTTGACCAAAATGTCAAAGACTCACTCCTTTGTACTTAGTGGTAAGCGAATGCAATAGAATAAAAACACTACATCTACTTCAAAGGACATTCAAAATGGGTTGTTCTACCTTGCATGAGTGATAATAAGTAATATGAATTTGGAAAAAATAACCATTGATGATTTATCAAACATTTTATTAATCTACCCTTTTGGTAGAACTATGATAGTTTTGATATTACTTCAATTAGTTTTCTCATAATTTACAACAAATGAGACCCTTTACTTATCACAAAAGGGGACTTTATATAGATCATCCTTCACTCTATATCACTTGAGCTTCAAAAGTTCATTGTCACCTAAAAATTTTTGAACACCAAGTGTATGTCTTGTGTCCCATACTTTTTTCCTTAAAAGACAAGAAAGGGTCTCTTTTATGAGGAAAAATAGATCATGGTTAGGAACATAACATTTTAAACACTTAAACAATAACCCCTTATCTCTAAGCATCTACAATATTTAACCCCTAACTCGACCTAGCCCCTTAATTGATCAATAAAGAATCATTTCATATTATTTCTGGGTTTATTTGCATTATCTTATATTTCCATATCAGATCTATAATATTTCCGGTTTAGATCTACAACAAATTTACAATAGAAAGACATACAATCTAAAATACAATATACATATAAACATCTAAAAAATAATATACAATACAAAGGCATATAATGAAAAAATTACTAATGGGTGATACTTAGTCCACCTTCAGCATGTCCATAGTCTCTACAATGACATTTAGCTGATTTTATTAGAATTATCCTTGGCCTCAAGCCCTTGCAATTTCTACAAGGGAAATTTCTCCTTGGTATCCTCGAGGAATGTTATGTGACATTTTTTGTCACCAAAAATTCAACGATGATTTTGTTCAATAATTAACCTCAAAATAAGCCTAGAACCTTTTAAAACAATCACAACTAATATATATAGCAACTATGGCAAAGTTATATGATGTTTGGGCATCTAGTGTGTGTGTGTGTGTGTATATATTGTAGTCATATAATATTATACCAATATTAATATATTATTGATATTAATATTAATATATAATTGAAGATATTAGATATAATTATAACTATAATATAATATTTATTATAATTAGTTAAACTCAATGGAAAGTGGTCCCATATGAGATGTTGTCAATGGAAGAAATCCATTAATGGTGGAAATGAATGTTATGCAATGGTTAATTTCCATTTGTTGGATATTGGAAAACACATTTTCATATTGGATAAAATATCTGAATTTCGATAGTAAAATGACTCATGTTGGATATTCAACGACGATAGGGATTATATTTGTTTTTAAAAGAAACACCAAATTTCGGATAGTTGATGGTTAAAGATCATATATTGGATATCCGATGGTTAAAGAACACCCATTGGATATTTAAAAACTAGAAGGATTATATATATATATATAATATATATATATATATATATATATATATTATATATATATATATATAATCTATTTCGTGAGATTCTGCTGTTGGAATTTCTACCCAAATGTAGTAGTGAATTCCCTCAAATACAACGAGGTAACAAACATATTTTTGTTGTCATGGATACATTTTAATAAATGACACATTTCATTGCATGCAAAAAAAATTATGACGCAACTAATGTGGAAAATATATTTTTCAAAGAAATTATAAGACTACATAGATTGCTTTGTCTCGTAGTATTGTGTCAGACAAGGATACTAGATTTGTGGGCCATTTTAGGGAATCTTTATGGATAAAGTTAGATACCAATTAAATTCCACTTTATCAGATCATCCACATGATGGTAAAACAAATGTAGTAAATCAGACTCTAGCAAATATTCTAAGGATCTTAGTGAATGAACATCTGAAACAATGGGACCAAGTACTTGCCCAAACTGAGGTTGCCTATAATGATTCACCCAATAGGAGTACATGTATGAGACCATTTCAAATTTCATATGGAATGAACCCTAGGGGAGTATATGAGTCAAGGAACTTGGGAAATAAAGAACTTGGAAGTGTTGTAGGACAATATTTTGCAATGAGTATACTGGAATTGCAAGAATGGGTAAAGCAACAACTATAGGAAAGTAGAAACAAATATAAACAATAATTGGATATGAAAAGGAGACAACATGATTTCTAATTGGTGATCTATTAATGGCATATTTGAGAAAGGAAAGGTTTCCTGTGGGAACATATAATAAACTCAGGGTTAATAAAATTGGTCCTTGTAAATTTTCGAGGAAGCTTTCCTCAAATTGTTATGAACTAGAACTTCCAGAAGACATTGGAATTACACCAATTATTAATGTGGTAGAATTATATGCATTTAAAGAATCATAAAATACTATAAGTGGGCTTGATTGTGGGGAAAAACTCCACAATTAAGCGCGCTTGAGCTAGAGGAGTTCTGGGATGGGTGACCTCCTGGGAAGTCCTGGTTACCGGGTGCAAGCCCCGGAAGTGATGATTGATGTTATGTGATTCGTTCTCCACTTTTCACTAGTTTCAATCCCACTTCTTCACCCCTGTGAGCATCACCCGATGCAATGAGTGCTAAGTGAACTATTCAAAAATCATGAGAAATTAGTCAGTTACGACTACCTCTCATGGAAATGGTCATACGTGAATGACTTTAAAAATAACGCAGTTGAATCCCAAAAATGATATCTAATATAATGCACTGCGTAATCCCCCATACTTACTATAATTGATGTTCTTGTAAATGGTAGATATTAGACTAGTGGATGGGTGAAACGATTGCCAAAAGTAGTTCCAAATGTTGGAAATAATATTGAGAGTGGGGGTGAATTAGTATTATCAAGAAAATTCTTTTCAATTCTTTCATAGATTTGTATACGCAAGTTTAGCTAGAGAAACCAGCGTATATACGCAACTTCAGTTAAAGAAAACAACGTATAACTTACAGACTTGTAATTTAATTATTCTTCTGATGTTGATTTTAAATCTGTGTGTCAGAACCATATAAATAATAACCAGCAACAAGAAAAATAGTGCAGACAGTCACACACAAGAACACAAGATATAAGGTGGAAACCCAATGTGGGTGAAAACCACCTGCTGCAATTCGTCTCTATCTTTTTCAATTAGAAACTTCTTTTTACAATGATTCTGTACTGGTGCAATCCTTTACCAGTACGCAGGCTGCAACTTGTAGAGGGCTACAATCCTCTCTTGTTCTCCAGCTTCTTCTGGAAGGGAGCTATAACCTCCTTAGCTCTTGTACTAGCTGAAATACTAGTACGTAGGTGTTGACCTACAGAAGGCTACAACCTTCAATTTTCTTCTAGGGACCACGTTATATAAATTTTTCAGATTGGATCCATGAATAACATTAATCAAACATCAAGTTTATCTGCATCAACCAATATTCTTTGTACAATCCAATACTGAAACAAACAATCACTTCCTACAATGCTGTAACCAGATAATAATAGTGACTAGACACCAACCTTGAACCTAGAATACTGTAGCAATAACCAAGGTAGCTAAAACAAATTGTGCGCTACTTCAAAATGAGGAACCTACATGCACATGCTTCTGTGTGAAGGAAAACCTACGTATACGCTTCTTTGAATTACTGAAACCTCATGTATACACGCCTTCTCTGCGCCGAACCTGCGTACAGATCTATGAAAGACAATTTTCCTTTTCAAGTATATTAAACCCAAATTATCAGATTCATAGATCAATTCATGCGTCAAATATAATAGATCAGAATCATATAAAGATACTACTATTGAAGTCTTGAGATTTGACCCTTCAATAGAACTTATCCATCTTGTGATGCTCAGGTTCCTCCTTGATTCAAATCCAGCTATGCACCATCAATCACCAGTATTCAAGATCTCACTCCTTATTAGATATTCAACACTTGAGTCGATACACTTGCCAAATGATCTCTTCCTTTTTATACTCTTGGCCTTGCTCAAACCATGGCCCAAAACCATAGATAACCAATACCAGGGACCCAATACCTGGGTTCAATATTTCGGATGCAATACCATGGTCCAAAACCATAGGTCCAATTACCATGGATCCAAAATTAATCTTTCCCACATGTACGTGCTTTTCTGTGTATGAAAGTGCGTGTATACGCATGCGCGACTTCTTATCATCAATACCACGTATATACGCAATCTGGTTAAAATGAACCTGCGTATACCTTATTTTCTTTCATTTTGAGTGCCTGAGCTGTGATCTGCCATTTGAGTGAGTTGCCATCAAGGACAACACCTATGCCATAGTGCCAAACCTGTGTCATAATGCCAACAATCTCCCCCTTTGGACTTGATGGCAACCTCAAGTCACTCAAAATCATCCTCCCCTTTGACATCAAGGGCAAAGGGTTATGCTCCCCCTGAGTATATGATGAATTCTCTGCTGTATTGTGCTGTCCAAGCTCCCCTTGACTGTAGGCAAGGTCTGCAAGAAGATGTTCTACATGACTTTATACATTTAGGAATGACCTTCCTACCATGAAAGAATCATACATACATCCTTCTCCCAACCACATGGGAATTGACTCATCTACCCAACCAAGTGGGGATACACCAAGAATTTACACATGATAAAAACAAGAACATTACTTCATCCATCCTAGGTATAGTGGGGAAACCAAGACAGCTCATTACATGACCTTGGTAAGAAGAGAAATACATGACATAGAGATGAAATATCTACAGAAAGATTATGATAACAACTATCATCAGCAACATCTGTCAATCATCATTCAGACCAGCAACCAATGCTCTCCCTTTGCACTTGTTCCTCCTGAAATCAAAACAACTATGAAAGTGAACCAAGATCTTCTAAGATAATGCCAACAATGCATTATTAGAAGAATATATGCTCCCCCTGAACCTATGCCAGATGGTCTCTGTCAGACCCATATCAGACTCCTTCCATCCTAAGCCTAGCCCACTATTTGTCTTCAAACCAACATATATGCGACTGTACCCACATAAACCGACGTATGTACGTGGATTCTTCTCATGAAACTCGCGTACAACCAATTTTCTTTGAAACAGATAAGATTCAACAGCAAGATGATGCATCAATTACCCCCAACTTTTGTCTGGGATACTCAAATGTCTCCCTAGGCAGTGGTTTGGTAAGTATATTAGCAACTTGTTCCTTAGAGGGAACATACTCCAATTTGACCTTTTGTTCAAGCACTTGTTCCCGGAGAAAATGATACTTAATAGGTATGTGCTTAGTCTTTGAATGCATGATAGGATTCTTTGAAATACTGATTGCACTTGTATTATCACAAAATATGGATATAGGTGGAGTACAAGTGATTTGAAAATCTTGCAAAGTTTGCATCATCTAAAGAAGTTGTGTGCAGCAAGATGCAACAACCACATTAGTTGTAGATAAATCAATTGAAATTTGTTTCTTGTTGAACCAAGATACCAATCTGGAACCCATAAAGAATGCACCACCACTAGTGCTTTTTCTGTCATCCACACTTCCTGCCCAATCTGCATCTGTATATGCATGAAGTGTGAGATCTGTGTCTCTAGGATACCATAAGCCATAGTTTTGTGTTCCTTGAAGATATTTGAAAATCCTCTTAACTGCCTGAAGGTGTGCTTCCTTTGGATTTGCCCGAAATCTTCCAACTATTCCCACTGCATGCATGATGTTTGGCCGAGTACCTGTAAGATAGAGCAGACTACCAATCATGGATCTATAGGTTGGTTGATGTACTGTTGCTGATTAATCATTAGCGCTGAGGCTGCATCCTGTTACCATAGGGGTAAATACCGGTTTCGAGTCTTCCATGCCAAATTTCTTCAAGATCTGCTTTAGGTACTTGGTTTGAGATAAAAAAATACCATCTTTATTTTTTTGGATTTGTAAACCAAGGAAATATGTCAGCTCTCCAAGCAAAGACATTTCAAATTCTTTCTGCATCACCAATGCAAAGTTTTGACTCATGGCTTCTTCATTGCTGCCAAAGATGATATCATCAACATACACAACAAGTATTAGCAATTAATCATTTTTAATTTTTATATATAGATTGCTATCTGCTGACCCTTTTGAGAAACGTTGTTGATGGAGGTATTTGTCCAGATGATAGTACCAAGCCCTTGGAGCCTGTTTAAGACCATAGAGTGCCTTCTTAAGTTTGCATACAAGTTTTGGATCATTTCCAAGGATAAACCCATCTGGTTGCTCAATATACACTTCTTCTTCTAAGTCCCCATTTAAAAATGTAGATTTCACATCCATTTGAAATACTTTGAAGTTTTGAAAGCTAGAAAGAGCAAGGAACATTCTTATAGCCTCTAATCTAGCAACTGGTGCAAAAGTTTCTTCAAAGCCTATACCTTCTTGTTGAGCATACCCTTTAAAAACAAGTCTGGCCTTGTTCTGGATGACTTCTCCATTTTCATTCAACTTATTTTTGAATATCCATTTTGTCCCTATTACATTCTTATCTATTGGTCTAGGAACCAACTCCCACATGTTATTCTTTTCAATCTGCTCAAGTTCTTCATCCATGGCCTTGACCTAGCATTCGTCTTTACAAGCTTCTCTTACATTTTGTGGTTCAGTGGCGGAGAGCAATGCTAGATAGCTTGAAGCTTCAGAAATACTTCTTCTTGTTTGTACACTTCCTCTTTCTGTCCCAAAATTTGAGTCTCTGGATGGTTCTTCTGAACGTACTCGGATGGAGTCTTTTCTTCTATCCTTATTTGTTCTTCTGGTGCCTCATGGGTTTCTTCTTCATCTTGAATCTGATTTGATGTTGAAGGATAGTCCTCATCATCTTCAAAATCTTCAGATTTTACTTGCCTAGGAATGTTTCCTTCTTCATCGACCACTACATCAATACTTTCAACAATTTTTCCAAGTCTTTTATTGTAACACTTATATGCTTTGCTGTGGGGAGAGTAGCCAAGTAGAATGCCTTCATCTGCTCTAGGTTCAAACTTGCCAAGATTTTCATCAGTCCTTTTAATGTAGCATTTGCTTCCAAAATTTTCGAAGTATTTTACCGTGGGAGTCTTACCATACCAAAGTTCATGAGGAGTCTGAGTGTTGTTTACTCGGACATTTGTCTTGCTGAGAATGGTAATAGTGGCAAATGTGGCTTCACCCCAGAAGGTTGCGGGAGTTCCAGACTCATCAAGCATAGCACAAGCCATTTGTTGAACCATTCTGTTCATCCTTTCCACTACTCCATTTTGCTGAGGAGTCCTTGTAGTAGGGAATTCCCTTCTTATTCCATGTTCTTCACAAAAATCGAAAAATTCATCTGAGGTAAATTCCCCTCCTCGATCCGATCTGAGGCATTTGATTCTACAATCTAATTTGTTTTCAACCAAAGCTTTGAATGACTTGAACTTTTCGAAAGCTTCATCTTTATACTTCATGAGTCCTATCCAACACATCCTTGAAAAGTCGTCAATGAACAATATGAAGTACTCTTCTCCTCGAGGTGATCTCTTCCTAGTTGGACCACATATATCGGTGTGGACAAGTTCAAGTGGCCTGCTAGTTGATCCTTCCTTCTCAAGGAAATTAGTTCTGGTTTGTTATCAAACTGACATGATTTTCATATTGTATTATCTGGAATTCTGATGTCAGGAAGATCACGAACCGCCTGATATTTGCATGCTTTCCTTATCTGAGAGAAGCTAAGATGCCCCAGTCTTCTGTGCCATAGCCAGTGTTCATCATTCTTGCTTAAATAGCATTTTTGTTGTCATCCTTTGAGTACGTATAAATTATTTGGAGTTATTATGCCTTTGATCACTGTTATTCCTGTATCAAGCTCATGAACAATACATCCATTTGATTGAAATATTACCTCATTTCCTTGATCACACATATGACTAACACTTAGTAGATTATGCTTTAAGCCATCAACATACATGACATTTCCAGCTTTAACTTTTTCTTTCAAATGAACAAAACCTTTACCTTTTATGAATGCAGGGGTGTCATTTCCAAATGAGACATTTTTCTCCTTTTCTAAGGCAGTATATGACTGAAGTTTTTCTTTATCACCTGTCATATGTTTCGAGCATCCACTATCAATGTACAATTGATTTTTCTGTCCTTCCGCATATAAGGCTATCCCACATCTTTCTGGTTGTGGTTCTTTCTTTTTCCATGTTTTGGAACTCAATGAAGCTTGCTCCTTCTGAGTTGTTTGCCGAAACTTGCTCCTGCATTCAAAATCTTCATGACTGAAGTTGTTACAGATAGAACATTCTATTTAATTTTCAAGAGCAGAGAAGTTATTGTAGGTTCTTTTCATGATTATTGTCATACTCCCTTGTTTTTGAGCTTCCCTAGTCATGATGGTCTTGTAGGCAACACATTGAGCGTCTTTTTGACCAAAGTTATGACAAGAGAAACATTGGCCATTGAAGAAATTCCCGCGATTATCAAATCTACCAGCCATATGATTGTAGTTTCCATCCATTCTTGAGCCAAATTGAGAATGATTTACCTATGGTCGATTGAAGCTTCTGTTCATCCTTGAAGTAGATTTCCCTTGATTTACTTGATAATATTTGATCATTCTTGAGGAAAATGGTCCCTGATTTACCTGGTGATCTGCATTATGCTTTTGCTATCGATTGTCAACTTGTTCACTTCTCGTTGCTGCATCAAGATAACTTTTGGAGGTGGATGGCTTTTGAGCTTGCTTCTGAGCTTGAGATGGTTCTTCGGAATATCCAAGATCTGTCTTGATTAGAGGAGAACGCTGCATTTTGATAATCTCATCTAAAGTTTCAGATCCCTTAGAAAATCTGAGACTAATGGCTTTTGTTTTCTCAATTTCTTTCCTAAGTCCCACAATTTCACATTCTAACTCTTCATTGTGTTTATCCTTTTAAGCAAGTTGGAATGTTAGGGTATCTATAATCATATTCTTTTCCTTTAAACAAACTTTAAGTTTAGAAATTTATTCATAAAGACCTTCTTCATTTATAGCATCCAAGAAATCATCATCTTCAAAAGCCATCAAAAGTCTATCATCATTACCTTGTTCATCTTCATCACTATTTGACAATCCATCACTATCTTCATGTGTGTAATAGCTCTTCTGATTTACATTCTATTTTCTGTTCCATCTAACAGGTTCCTTACCTTTGTCTAGTTTATCTTTATGAGGACATTTTGCAGCATAGTGACTGACTCTTCCACAAGCAAAGCATTTGAAAGGCAACTTACCTTTGAATATTCCAGTTCCTCGTTGAAGATTTTTGACAAAGTTTGATTCTTCCTCTTCTTCAGACATATATCTTCACTGATTGTAATCTCCTTTTCCTGAGGCTTTGAATGCGGTTTCTCTTCTATCTGATGGTCCCCTTTTCCTCATTTTGTAAGCAGTTAGAATTCCGTGTAGGTGAGACATGGTAAGGTTTTGTAGATTCTGCTTTTCTTCTATGGCAGAGACTTTTGAATCAAACTTAGAAGACAAAGATCTTAGAACCTTTTCAACCAAAACAACTTCTTTTATTTCTTCACCCGAGTTTTTCATACAATTTACAAGCTCATATATACGTAGGAAATAGTTAGCCACACTTTCATCATTGTGCATTCTGAGACTTTCATATTGATTTCTAAGAGTTTGTAGTTTTGCCCGTTTTACCTGATTATCTCCTTCATAGATTAGAACGATCTTGTCCCATATTTCTTTTGCGGTTTTGAGCTGCATAAACTTGACAAATTCTAATTGAGATAGACTCCCTAATAGAGTATTAAGAGCCTTTGCATTTGTTTCATACTGCTTCTTCCCAGCCGTATCGGTAGGAGTTACTGATGGAAATGTATATCTTGTTTCCACAATATCCCAAACTTCTATACCAAGAGATTGAAGATAGGCTGTGATTATTACCTTCCAATAGATGAATTTGCTCCCATCAAAAAATGGTGGTCTGATGGATGCCTCTCTCTCGTAGTTGCTCATGATGATAGGTCTTCCTTCAAGAAGTCAAGCTTCTTCTGAAGGACCTGCTCTGAAACCAATTGTTGGAAATAATACTGAGATGGGGGGTGAATCAGTATTATCAAGACAATTCTTTTCAATTCTTTCACAGATTTGTATATGCTACTTTAGCTAGAGAAACCAACGTATATACGCAACTTCAGTTAAAGAAAACAATGTATAACTTACAAAATTGTAATTTAATTATTCTTCAGATGTTGATTTTAAATCTGTGTGTCAAAACCATATAAACAATAACCAACAACAGGAAAAATAGTGCAGACAGTCACACACAAGAACACAAGATATAAGGTGGAAACCCAATGTGGGTGAAAACCACCTGCTACAATTCATCTCTATCTTTTTCAATTAGAAACTTCTTTTTACAATGATTCTGTACTGGTGTAGTCCTTTACCAGTACGCAGGCTGCAACCTGCAGAGGGCTACAATCCTTGCTCGTTCTCCAGCTTCTTCTGGAAGGGAGCTATAACCCCCTTAGCTCTTGTACTAGCTGAAATACTAGTACGTAGGTGCTGACCTACAGAAGGCTACAACCTTCTCTTTTCTTCTAGGGACCACGTTTCATAAATTTTTCAAACTGGATCCATGAATAACATTAATCAAACATCAAGTTTATCTGCATCAACCAATCTTCTTTGTACAACCTAATACTGAATCAAACAATCACTTCCCAGAATACTGTAACCAGATAATAATAGTGACCAGACACCAACCTTGAACCTAGAATACTGCAACAATAACCAAGGTAGCTAAAACAAACTGTACGCTACTTCAAAATGAGGAACCTACGTGCACACGCTTTTGTGTGAAGGCAAACCTGCGTATACATTTATTTGAATTACTGAAACCGCGTGTATACGTGCCTTCTCTGCGCTGAACCTGCGTACAGATCTATGAAAGACAATTTTCCTTTTCAAGTATATTAAACCCAGATTATCAGATTCATAGGTCAATTCATGCATCAAATATAATAGATCAGAATCATACAAAGATACTACTATTAAAGTCTTGAGATTTGACCCTTCAATAGAACTTATCCATCTTGTGACGCTCAGGTTCCTCCTTGATTCAAATCCAGCTATGCACCATCAATCACTAGATATTCAACACTTGAGTCAATACACTTGCCAAATGATCTCTTCCTTTTTATACTCTTGGCCTTGCTCAAACCATGGCCCAAAACCATAGATAACCAATACCAGGGACCCAATACCTGGGTTCAATATTTCGGATGCAATACCATGGTCCAAAACCATAGGTCCAATTACCATGGATCCAAAATTAATCTTTCCCACATGTATGCGCTTTTATGTGCATGAAAGTGCGTGTATACGCATACACGACTTCTTATCATCAATACCGCGTATATACACAATCTGGTTAAAATGAACCTGCGTATACCTTATTTTCTTTCATTTTGAGTGCCTGAGCTGTGATTTGCCATTTGAGTGAGTTGCCATCAAGGACAACACGTATGCCATAGTGCCAAACCTTTGTCATAATGCCAACACCAAAGGAGATTGAAGCAGTGTTAGAGTAGATATTGATGAAGAAAACTAGAGGAAAAGAGTATTTCTAGTACTTGATAAAGTGGAAGAATCAACTTGTTGATGATTCTACCTCGATGAAAAAAGTAGAAATTTTAAAGTATGGTACCACTGTGGAATGTATTATGAAGAATTTTCTTCCTTGCGAGTCTAATGTAGGAACATCATCACCAATAAATTCATTCTAATTGCAATAGCATAAATGTCATTTACTATAGGAAGAGGGTTTCTAGAATATAGTTTAATTATTTGTAATATTTAGAAATTAGTGGTTTGTTAAAACATTATTCATTTGCTATAGAATGGGAAATGTTGAAGTTGATATTCGAGAAATATTTGTAATATGTTTTAAAGATTAAATGTTTTCCTAGATTTAGAAATTAAGTCCATAACTATTGGATTGTAACAAATTGTTTCTTTTGTATTAAAGTATAACCTATAGTTCAAGAAAAAGGTTAAGATATTTTAGAGTTCATAGGATTTGATATTTTAGGTTTTGAGTTTCAGTATGTGTGTAACAAGAGATGGATTTATTGAATATTTCTATTTATCTCTTATTTTTTGCATACAATTATTTCTCTCCAGTGTTGTCTTATGTTAATTAAATTATCTAATGCATGAATAATATTTATTAAGCCCGAAGCAATGTTGATTTTCCTCAATTTAAAGTCAGTTGTGGATCGAATTGAGATTGTAGGGAGAGACCCATTTTAGGTATCTAGGGAATCAATATTGCAGAGGATTATTTATCCTCAACATATAGATAGAAAGGGGCATAGTTCAACAAAATTCCGAGACTTAGGAAATACAAGATTAAAAGATTTTACTACAACCAAACTCTTTATCCCCTAGATAGGTGGATTAACCTACAATTAAGTATTATGGGAATTCAAGCATTCAACCCCTATTTAAATTGTAATCACCAAATTCCCTCAACTCCCAAATTCCCGAGATTGAGATTGACGATGTTTCATAAGTTGAGAGTTGAATTTATATTCAGGACTCTTCGTATTATTTGTGACTCTAAGCTATTCATGACCCTAAATGCCCCGAACATCTTGAATTGGTGAATTAACTATATGGACCCAAATAGGGCGAGTTAACGTGTGATCCAATGAAACATGATAAAGTGGGTTATGTTTTTATTGTTCAAGGATTTTATAAAATTAATAATTTTTTTTTATCCCGAACTCGGATTTGGGTGTGAAGAAAGAGAACAAGGGTAGGGGTTTTCGGAAGACTGAATCGACACCACCAGATTTAAAGTTATAAATGATGATAGGGTGAATAGGGTTAAGAATAGAAAGACAAGGGACTAAAATAAGAAAAAAAAAATTATGAGATAAGAGAGCTAATCTAGTGGGCATCGAGTCTTATTGAAACTTAACACAATAACTAAAAATGATAAAATAAGGAATAAAATAAAGACATTTGAGTCTTAAACATAATAGAGGGAAAAGTAAATCTATACAAATATGAGATGAATAGGTGAATTTACTAGGCATATGAACTACGAATCCAACGTAAAATGAATATTATAATATGGTCATAATGATTATGAATCCAAAGAATAATATAATTATTGTAAATTAATAACAATAATGAGTTCATAAGAAAAGGGTCATTGTTAAAATCTTTTCATAATGAACATGTTAACTGATAGTGGAATGAACCAAATTGTCATAAGTTGTAAGTAGAATTACATTTAGAAAATAACATGTTCTAAGAATAAAAAAGAAGCTAAATATGTAAAAAATTAAGAATACAAAGATCTCGAAAAATAAGCATGAATCCATGGATGAATGATTCAATCATAGGAAATCACAGATTTTTGGTAGTCCACATGGTTTCCAAGGAGAAAAACAACCTTCTTTCCTCAAAATCTAATTCTAAAACATATCCACCTTAAAAGTCTTTCAACTAGACCTCAAAATTTCTATAATGTGTGCTAATGCTAGAAGAGTGTTCAATGGAGTATGGATGCTTTGGTGATAAACCAAATGAGAAACCTGTGGAGCTTGCTAGATGGGAATAACTAGGGCTATGGCTATGTTCTTAGGGATGACAAAAACAATGGAGACTATGTTGGTTGAGAAATTACTGAGAGGTTGAGGCACCCCATAGATAGTGGGATGATAACACTTGCTATAGTATTAGGGGGGTGAAAACACGAGTGCGAGCACCACTGAGAAGTTGCTAGAAAGAACACTCTTATTCCTATAGAAGAAACATAACTGACAAACCCCATTTTTCTTTATACATATATCTCTCCAATGCTGAACTGAGATTCTCACTGAGAACCCCTATGTTATTTTGTTGTTTAGTTAAAGTCACTGTGGTGTAATAGTTGGGAGCTATTGAAAACACCCGAGAAATGAGCTCTGTAAACTATATGTGAGTGAAAGGATGAGATATCTCGAGAAAACTACCTCATATTCTGAATCTGGCTTGGGAGTGGTT
>APFE030369958.1:0-11620 GCA_000404065.3 Pinus taeda
CTCTTCACATCCCACATAGAATTCAAGAGGGGTTGAAGAAATATGAAACTGGTGGCAAACCGTGTAATGGCAGGGCGCACCAACTCCTTGTTGTTGGTGAATATTTTCATCAAATGAAGCACGAATGCATGATTATATACAAATTTTGTAATGCTTTTTGATGACTCAACAATATTCTTGACAAAAGGAATTTTTCCTATGTTTTCCAACATCAAATCAATACAGTGTGTAGCACAAGGTTTCCAAAATAAGATAGGATGCCTCTTCATAAGCATCTTGCTAGCAACAACATAATTTGCAGCATTGTCTAATATGACTTGGACAACATGTTGTGGACCCACCTCCTGAATGAACATATCCAACAAATCACATAATAACTGTGCATCTCTGATATGTGCAGATGCATCAACAGATTTCATAAACATTGTCCTCTTGGGACAATTAACCAAAGAAGTTAATAAGGCTTCTACCCTTTTGATTGGTCCAACCATCTGACATCACAGTGCATCCTGTGTGTGCCCATGATGCCTTAAACTCCTCCAATCTCTTAGTGCAGTCAACCTTTTCATTTTGAAGAATGCGCCATCTAAAGTCATCATAAGAAGGGACTTTGTACCTTGGGCCAACAATAACAATAACATCATCCGTGGGCTAGAAAAATGGATTGTTCCTTGCAACGCTGAAGGGAATATCATTTCAAGGAAAAAGCTTGACCAACAACTTGTCAGCTTCTTCTTTCTCCCTTTTTTTAACAACTGAAGAGAGAGATGATTGTGAACCAGGTGTGGTTCTAGGAACAAAAAATGATGAGGTAGCTATAGGGTTGGTTGTAGATGGTGATGGTGAAGTAGAACCAGTACCACTCTTATGTTCACCTCCTAATCCTGACACTACTTCCTGCTAGTTGACTCTTCAGAGATGACTTGGAGAATTTGGTTTGCTCTATTTCTTCCAATAATTAGAGGGCTTTTCGGATGATTTTTGGATTTGTATTTGTTCAAGGCCTTACCTCATGTCCAGGAACTTGTGCAAGGTGATACTTAAATCTGCATACCCCTCGTCATATGATGCCCACATAACTTGCAAGTCAAATTTGATTTGTCAAACCTCTATCAGGTTCACCAAATTCCCACAAAGGGTCCAATTTCCTTGGCATGTTTGTAACTTTGTTGAACTCTTCAGTTTTAAAGTAAGATTGTTAATTTTAGGTATATGTTCTATGCTTAGAGCAATTTATTTCAATTTTCACAATTAGCTCAATATATGTTCTAGATTAGCAATCACATTAGCATTAAAGTAAATTGCAGATAGAACATAAAGATAGATCGCAGAAGACAAGCCAAGACATGAGGACACAAGATGCGTCGCTAGCCAAGGACAAACCCCAATGTGTGGAAACCCTTGATCAATTCTTCTTATATGTTCTTCAATAGTTCAACAGAGAGAGAGAGAGAGAGTGCTTTTACAACATAAGTCAACACTTTGACTTATAATAGCATAGATCATCTCTAAGAAGATGACACATGAGGTAGATGAACTCAGTTGAAGACATGCTGGGTCAATTGATTCTCCAAGGTGACTCCATCACCTATCATTTTGTTGCACCTCATCATCATGCTGCACCTCACTGTGCTACATCGTGCTACACCCATCATCACTATGTTGGACCTCATTACCATGCTGCGCACATCATATTGCTACACCTTATGCTGCACCTTTCGGTACTACAACATCTTGCTATACCTTATCATCTTGCTGCACATACCAGTGCTGCCTCATCCTATACCTTACGGTGCCCATCATGCTGCATCTCATTGTAGCATTTAATATCACTGTACTATACTAGCAAGTGCTACACACAACATGCTACACTTCACATTGTCATGATGCCCACCATTGTGCTATAGCATTTCACATCATGCTGCCCCTTAACACAATATTGCCACTGCTCATACCACTGCACCATGATTGCTTTCTGTCCCATGCAAGCACCATGTCCTTGCTGTCCCATCTACCATGCTCCACCATGATTGCATTTATTGCACCTTGCTGTTGCTGCTGTCTCGTTGTGCCATCATTGTTGTACCATGCTGCTGTCCTAATGTGCTTGCAGCACCATCCTATTGCTTATGTCCCAAAGTGTTTGCTGTCCCAATGTGTTTGCAGCGCATCCTATTGCTGTTGTCCCAATGTGTTTGCTGTCCCAATCCTATTGTTGCTGTCCCAATGTGTATCACAACTCCCTTCCAACACTTTCAGACCCCTGTTTTCCCTTAAGATAGTCCTGAAATCCATGCCGGAATTTCCTTTCTTTGCTGTGGCCTAACTCAGAAGTTATCCTCCTCAACGAGCTCCTTTCTGATGTATTGTGTGTTTCACAATGGACTGTGGCTAGGGCATCTTTAGGACTGCAACTAGGGCTTCCTTAGGACTGTGTCTAGGGTTTCTTTAGGACAACGTCTAGGGCTTCTTTAGGACAACGTCTAGGGATTCTTTAGGATTGAGTCTAGGGCTTCTTTAGTTCAATGTATTGATCCCTTCCATAGCTTCACTGGCCTGTCTTCTTTGTTGTGGCTAGGGCAACCTCCTTTCCTCCAACGTCTAGGGCTTCCTTTCCTAGATTTCTCTTCCACTAAAACCCAAATCGAGTGGAGAGAAATGAAGAGAGAATTGTGTGTAAAATGACTCTCAAGTCATCTCCTTTTATACTAAAACGTTGAGCACATGTGGGTGTTATTTAGTTGCTGGCTGAGCTTGACGAATTGTCTTATAACACAAATAAATTCATAACTCCATGAATACTTGTCGGAATCGGATGATCTTTAGATCAATCCGACACCTCTCGATGAGAGGGATCTAAGAAAAATATCAGTTGCCATAAATAAGATGACCCACATGGTGTTTGGCCCTAGTTTCCAATTTTAACACTCCCTCTCAACTAGGGAGAACTCCATCCGCTGATCCTTTTGCCAGATTGTACTATCTCTGCCATCAATGCCCTGCTCTGCTCTGCTGAACCATGAAGAAGAAGAATTGGTTGAGAATGTCTCATACCATTCTCTAGTGGCTCGAAGTCAATTCCGTATGAAGAGAGTGTGTCATACCACTCTCACTGATCCCAGATCAATGGAGGTCATCCTAGCATAGGGAGTACGGTAGATACAACGATGCGTCTATCAATAGTACTACTATGGTCCCTAACCCCATTTCCCTACTCATTGGCCAGATGAGAGGTACTTCCCATGAGTCCTAGACTGCATGGGTAGGATGCCTCAACAGGAGAACCACTCATCCTGTCCATAAGTCGCCATGGGGTATCACAGGGGAAGGCTAAACCATTCACCTTTGTAACGACCCATCTCAACTTACAAGTAACATAAAAATATTAGCATGTATACGAGGCATGCATATGATAGCTACATATGCATGCATTGCATGCACTGCGCTAGTATGCATATTAACTTATTATAAAAATTCCCGAGTAAAAGAAAAATGAATTAATTATTGAAAGCACTGTAGCAGTATTCATATCAATTTAATTATATGAAGTGTCTATGTATGGGAAATAAATTAAATAGTAAAAATATTAATTAATACCTTATCTATAATATATTAATTTATTTTCATTAATAACATTTTAATTAAATAATAAATAAATAAATATTATTAGGCCACCAGGTTAATTAACTTATCCTTTGGCAAGTCATGTTAAGTACTATTAAAAGATCCTCTTCCCAAAGTCGGTTGAAACGATAAAGATCAAAATACCATTTAATATATATAGTTAAATAAAAATATGATTTAATGTACAATAAAGATAACCGACTGAAGTAAATGAGAATTTAAAGGATAAGGACAAGGTTGATTGGAGGAAAAAGGGGTGGGATTTCTTCGGAGGGAAGGATCCTTTCCTATATAAACAAATCTAAAAGGGGAAGAGGGATAAGAGGGGGAGTAATGCTGTATGGAGATTGCGGGATGGAAATTTGGGAAAGAAGCAAATGGAGAATCTGGGAGAGAAACGAATGAGCTTTGGGGCTTCGAATTCAGATATAGATCTAGGAGAATTGAGCCTTGTTGTTGGAGGTTTTGGGCACGGGGGCCAAAAGGTTTCACTTTTGAAGCCTTTTGGGTTTGGGGTCCTGAAAGACCGACCCCAGACAGGCTGGGAGGAATTTGGTTTGGTATCCGGATAACAACATCATCCAACATCATCCAGAAACCGACACCAAAACCAGGTAAGTACATCATCCAGGAACCGACACCAAAACCAGGTAAGTACATATGTCTAATTTGATTTGTTTAGTCATAAAATTGGAAAGTATATTCTGTATATTCTGCGAGAAATGAAAGTTTATACAATTATAAATACAGTATGTTAGAAATGAATTTAGATAGAAATGAATTTAAATAAACAGGGATATACTGTTAGAAATATTTGTAAATTCAATTACAAGCGTTACATATGGTATCAGAGCCAAATTCAAACTTGGGAGTAAATTCAATTACAAGCGTTACATATGGTATCAGAGCCAAATTCAAACACTTGGGACCTTAGCGGCTACCATCATACTGATAAACATAAGAAAATTCTCCTATTTAACACTAAGTGTTAAGTTTGCATATTCAAAACTTTTTGAACAAGGGTAGTTAGAAGGTCACAACTGGGCAGAGAAGTTGACATTCTGGGCATAACTACAAAACAAATTAGCCCTGTGATTAAGCCGCAGCCTAAGCAAGACAGTGAAATAATTTGAAGAGTATAGAAGTACTTTTCTTAAAAGGACCAAGAGGCTAGATTAATAGCCCATTCAAGGTCGAATCCTTTAGTAGAAGGAGCGGAGTTCTGGGCATAAATATTAAGGTCTGAAATCACCTTTCAAATTAAGAATACTGTGTCACCTTAGTAATCCGAAATCTTCAAAAGTCTATGCATTTCTGTGGATAGTCAGATCAAGGAATGAAGAGACATTTGAGGGCTAGTCCGCTAGCAAGTAAAGTACCTAGTGCCAAGTTGATTGAAGGCACTGTAAGCATAGTTAAAAGTTGATTGAAGGCACTGTAAGCATAGTTAAAAGGATCAACTTGAAGTTACAGTCACACAAGACCAAGACCGAACTATGGAAGATCTGTTACAGTCATATATATAAAGTCAGAAATGTAGACAAAGGTATAGTAGCCAAAAATATGTATCCAAAAATGTCATCCCAACATTTATAGTTCGGTGCATAAACAAATGACCGAAAATTCTAAGTTAAGACTTTGAAGCAAGCGAAAAGACTACTGAATACCAATTCTCAGAAAGGAAGTTGTTATTATCTGTAGTTTGTATTCATAAGAATCTAGGCATCTATATAAATAAGAACTGAGCCCCACAGTAGCTATGAAGCTAATCATATTCCATCAACAAAGAATTTTCCATACTGAAAAAAAAAAATCTCTGTTTCGGGTCAACTTCAGTGCTTGTTTCTTTGTTATATCCTGAAGTTGTCATAAACAAAATTGTAATTATTCGTTGCCTGTCATAGACAAAATTTTAATTAATTGTTGTCTGTCACAGCAAGAAGTTTCCGGTCGATGTAAACATCATAATAACCTGTTGAATCAAAACAGTGAAAACATGTTAGTGTTCAAACATCATAATAACCTGTTGAATTAAAACAGTGAAAATATATTAGTGTTCAAAATTCATAGCCTCAGAAGCCCAAGAAATGAGTGAGATTTGAGCTTGGAAGTAAAGGGGATCCCGCTAGACAGTTGGAAACTGAGCATGATGACATTGAAGGTGTGAACTCAAGAAGGATACCATCAATAAGAGGCCCTGGTTCTTCAGATTTAGCACAGAATGACTGTGTTGGAGTCCCTGACTATGTTAAGAATCCCTCTAAATACATACACAATACATTGGATTGGTCAGACAGAATGAACATGCAAGCTTTTAAAGATTTTTCTCAGCTGGTAAAGTCATCTGGCTTTGCATCCGCACAATTGGATTATTCTGTGGAGCAAATAAATTCGGTTACTTATGTTCCTTTAAAAAAAAAAAAAAAACAGCATGCTTTGAGAACATGAGAAAGAATTCAGATGACAGTCAATTGTCAGACTACAGCGGAGGTTTCAAGTCAAAAGGCTAATAAACCTGCTATTATTCCTGTTGGTATTGCTGCTAGTCAGGTAACAGAAATTGATCTACCTACAGTTAGTAATGCCGAAGGTGAATTGGAGGAATTGAATATCATAAACAGAAATGCTGGATTACCAAGATCACGACAATATAGGTCAAAAGCTTAAGCATACGAGGTATTGGAATCATGCGCTGAGGTTGTTTGGCTGCCTCCTTGAGCCCTTCTGCCGTAAATAGCTTCTTATCGGTTTCTGGTATCAGCGACCCCATCTTTCTTCTTTGAATGTACCTTGGCTACAACTCTGTCTGGACAAAACCACTCCTCCGACCACCCTCAACTGGTATCGCGTATCAGTCCTTTGAAGGAGGAAGTGTAAGGAAATGCGGCAAGCTTATGAGGTTCTAAGGTTTCACTATGTTACAAGTTTCGGTTTTTAAAGTTTAAGGGCCGTGTGAGGCGACGTCTGGAGGGCCAGGTGGAAAGGTCATAGTCCCTCCACATTTCATTCCATAATATTCACACATCAAACGAATTAAGGGAAATTGAGAGAAATTTTGCTGATTGGTGGCAGTGACTCACATGAATTTAACACGTTGATGACGCATGAAAAGCCGCACGCAGTGACTCCAGACGTGCGTCAACCGAACCAACGTAGAGCTGGAGAATCCCGAGGAGTCCTGTCTCAGCTGCGTTGCCATTAAATCGGCATGGCAGAGTAATTAAATGACAGAAGTCTGGTGGGTGGTAAAGCTTGATGCATGAGCTGAGTTGTCCCATAGTGGTGTGGGTGAACGTATTTAGAACCATAATGGACTGACAATAAACATAAATGTCAACCGTAGCAATACCACCGCAAACTTTATCCATTTGTATATTCAATATTTATGTAATTTGATCACTCGAATTCAGATGCGTTTAATGCATTCCAAACTTTGTAAAGAATTTTGACATAATTTCCCCTACTTAATCAACACGTGTATATTCAATATTTATGTAATTTGATCACTCGAATTCAGATGCGTTTAATGCATTCCAAAATTTGTAAAGAATTTTGACATAATTTCCCTACTTAATCAACACGTGAGTGTATGTATATTCCCAAGGCCGATGATACTTCGGTTATTGCTGACCTGTAGATAAATGGTTTTTGAGTTAATTTAGCTCTTTACAGGGCTATTATAAACAAACAATAAAATTAGTAGGTCTGATAGCCCACTCTCAGGCTTTAGTAGGACGTCTTTTTCTAGGATTTCTGTTTTTATTTTACTCATTTCAGAAGTATTACGAGTTCTGTATTTTTTGGGAATCTACGTTGATATGATATTTTGATTTTAATCTCTCCCATCTTGGTAATATTAACAACTTTAAGTAGCTACTGGAGTATGCGGTCTGTATGTTTGCATATGATTTTAGCCTATGGAGAAAAGACCATGAATTAGAAGCATATAAACCCATACAGGAAGCAAGGACTTGTTTGGTTAAACAACACTGTCCCAACAGATTGACAGATGAGAAGGTATTTTTCTCTGTAAATTTATTATTTTTGCATGTTGGATTTCAGCGAATGTAGAAAAACCCATGAACTAGAAACATATGGAATTGCCCATATGATATACAGGAAGTGAGAGTTTGTTTTATTAAACAATATTATCTTAGTAGACTAATAACAGACGAGACTGTAAAGTTAATATTCTTAGTTGTAGAATCTCAACGTAAAAAAAATAAATAAATAAATAAATAAACTTAAAAAAAAAACAAATCAAAAAAACAAAAAAAGAAACAACCAGATAACAGAATCATAGAAAATTTAGACCCTTGAAACTACCACGAGAATCTCAGATTTGTGTGTTTTAGAGCTTGATAAACCTTCATACACACAATGTACTCCAAATTTTGACGCGCAGTACAACTGCTGAAATGGGGATTATAATTAATTGCAAAATAACTCCTCAGCCGGAATCCCAGACTCTTGATGACCGTATGTTGGTACTTTCGGTTGAGTTCAATATAAGTTTGGCCCGTGGCAAAAAAAAAAAGGGACGTAGTACGTGTCATGAACATTTTATTTCTTATATATATATATATATATATAATATATATATATATATATATATATATAAATCTGGTATTATTTATTTATTAATGAACATTTAATTTATTGTTATGTATTTATTAATTGTTTTAAACTGGTCAAATAAGTATAGTGAACATTTTATTTTTTAGTAATGGAATATTGGGAATTACAAATAAGAAGGTAATTAACTTTTTTAATTACCATTAATTAAAATGATGAGATTAATGTATTTAATAGAGTGCTTAATTTTTCTATTGCTATAAGACAAATTTTAATTGAAAACATCGTATATTGTATAGAAGATAGTTCATAAAATAGTAAGAACGAAGAAGATAAGGAAGCTATAAAACTCGATCGTGCAATAATCTTTAGAAAAGCCAAGCCATTTGAAATAACAGTTATATATAATATAAAATATACATACACAATTATATATAATATAAAATGAACATAATATATAACAATTATTATTCTATCTCATTGTGTATAACGATGGCCTTATAAGTCTGAATCTAAGATAATATGTTTGTACCCTGTTTGAAAAGTAACAATTATTATTCTATCTCATTGTGTATAAGGATGGCCTTATAAGTCTGAATCTAAGATAATATGTTTGTACCCTGTTTGAAAAGTATAGTAAAACAATATAATTTTGTGAAATTTTAAATCAAACAAAATCATTAAAATGACAATAAACATTGTATATTATAAAATATGCTCATTTCTTTTCCTATCAATACGGGTATGAGAGATTGGGAGATGAGGGGTGTAACATTGGAGTTTGTATTTTATTTAATGATTACTCTATAATTATATTTATAGAATTAAATTAAAATATATGTGGATTGAATTGAAAAAAAAAAAAAGAACTAGTGAACAAGGAGAACAAATTTAAGTAGAAGATTGTATAAAATGCACAGAATGAAACCGGCCTTGTCTAGAGAAGATTGAGTTGTGACTATAGCGCTAGACGATTATCGTTTAGTTTAGTATTATATATATGAACAAATTATTGCGTTATTTAATCAATTACAAAGCTCGAATTTTCTCTTTCCAAGAAGAAAAAAAAAAAAATCGAGAAATATGGATCCCAAGTAAAGGTTTTATTAATATAATAAAAAGTCTATAAATATAGATATGTGTTCAAATCTCATCCCTTTGAAATAAGTCACCGCTCTGCATTAGATATTTTGCTGGTAATGATAAAAAAAAAAAAAACTGAAGGTTGTCACGAGATATTTGTTTGGCAGTTAATAATTATTATTATATTAATGTCGGATGAATTATGTAACTGAATTATTATATTGTTTCAAACGTTCACACGATAAGAATAACAACCTAATGCAAAATTGGTGATTATCCTTAGTTTTCGTAAATAGAAATTTGTTCACATATAAAATGAAAGATGTTATTCTAGCGAACAATATGTGGATTTCAGCCCGGAATGAGGAGTAGCCAGGAAAACAATAATAATAAAATAAATAAATATGGTAAATGAATGAATTTAAAAATTATAAAACAATAAAGTGGAAGTGAAAGTGATCTCAATATAGTGTAAGCAACAAATATTAAAATAAACGAAAGAAAAGGTGAATAGTTTATGGTATAAATAATAAGAATAACATATAGTACATGCTAGTGTAAAAATACTTACTTAATATGTTAGTGTATGAAATAATAAGTACTTAATTTTCACTAAGTTTATAATACATTTTCCTGCTTTAAGATTTTATTTGGTTCATTAGTCCTTAGGATTAAAATGAATCTTTTCGATAAATAAATGATTAAGAAAGGTCATTTATTTTATTTTACATTCTATAAAGACGAAACATGCATGTGAGAGATTTCAAATAGTGATATATATATATATATAATATAATATATTATATATATATATATATATAGACAAATATTTCATCATTTCAATATTAAATCTAGGTGTGCATAAAACATAGTGGCATCATAAATAACCCAAATGAAAGTGAAAGTGAAAATCAGGAAAGGAACAAATTTATAACAGCATGACATATAACTATGATTGCTGATGAACTATATATATATATATATAAGTGGAGTGAAATTAAATATGTTACAAAATATAAAAGAATATAGAGTATATGTTTAATAGTTAAAGTAAATAAAAAAAAAAGAGCAATAAATGCATAAATAAACATTAAACTGATGTATAATATATGGTAATTAAAGAGATAAAGAGACTCATAAATAACAAGGTCAGAGGAAAAAGAAGAAAAAAAAAAAGGGGCAATCAAGTACAAAACATATATATATATATATGTGGGGAAAAAGGGAATGATGTTAACAAATAACACTAATTGCAAAGGGGGGGAACTATAAACGTGAAGTAAAAGTCAAATAAGCTACAAGATGGCAATACAGAAGGGTGTCTAAAGGGCTTATAATATGTTAATTGATACATGAAAGATAGTTAAAGTGATTGTTGTATAGAGAAAACTTGATACCACATAATAAGGATAATAAACGTTAATACATAGAGAATATAAAATCAAATATAAAACTACTGGCAATATCATTATAGGAAAAAGTGTATAATAGAAAGTAAGACATAATTACCAAAAAAAAAAAAAAAAAATGGGGGGTTAAGTGGACAAGAGTAATAAAATCACAAGTATAAAATATAATAAAATAAGTATATAGTAATAAGAATAACGGCTCCAGAACTTCAATAATTGCAAATGCAACTGAAGGAACTATACCTCATCTAGTGTCCTATAAATTTTTAAAAGATGACTCCTTTCTACCTTGTATAAACTATATAGACAACGTATGAAAATCAATCCAACTTGTTTTGATTTTAAAAACTTTATTTTTACTTTATTAGCCATATTCTTGAGACTATCATTTTTTGAAATTTCCCCATAGCTATGAAGAGTTACATAGGAGTATGTTCAAATTATTATGTATGTTTAATTAAATCTGCACATATTGTTGATTCATGGATGCCCACAGGAATTATGTTAGGATGAAATTTCTACATATGATGTCTTACTTATGAGCAAGTGTGACTTTGATGAAAAACCATAGATTTCTTATCATTGATAAAATGGATATAATAATAGTGATCACACTTTACTATTTTGATGTGAAAATTAATTGTACGTATATCAGCTAGACATAGCCAAGTATGTCATATAAACTTAAAATATATACCATAGGTATCAACAAAATATAAAATACTAGGAAAGGTTATTTGAATATATCAATGCATATGTTATGATGTGTGGACAAGTATTTATGTTGCAGATGTTTTCATCATCCTGATATGCTATACAAGCTCTGGTTAAATCCCGGATACCAAACCAAACACGTGATGACAAAACCTTCAAGAACAATTGAGGCTCAATCAGGGTCCATGATAGGGTGTTCATCTTGATCCTACTAG
>APFE030369959.1:0-33342 GCA_000404065.3 Pinus taeda
TAAAGACTACACATTTTAGACAAGTTATGCTACATGAACACACACATACATCTTAAGGTATATGTGTGTGTGTGTTAAAAATTACACATTTTAGACTAAGTTATGCTACACAAACATACACACACCTTTTAAGATGTGCAAGCATGATCTATGCGGAAAGAACTAAGTTTTTCATATTAATTTTTTTTTTTTTTTTTGAAAAATAATATTTTTTATTACTTTTCCAAGTTGGCGAAGTAATACTTTAATCGCATTTTGCAAACACATGATCGCTTAAGATTTTAATCTATTTTTTAAATAAATTGAAAAACCAAGAATACCCTTTTGAAGATGATTCCTAAATGAAGGTAGTGACATTTTTTGAAAAAAAAATTGTTGTATATCATTTATGTTATAAATTTTTATTCATCCTTTGTTGAAACTGTCCAACAAATTTTTAGAAATTGTAGCAAGAAAGGATCAATTTGACTTTAGCCTTAGTCAAATTAAGTAAATCAAATTTCCACATTAGCACGACAAGTTGGAGGAATAAGAATGTCTCTTGGATTATCACATCATGAGGATTTGGTCAACGTTTCGAACCAACTAATGTGGTTCATCCTCACGACAAAGGTGAAAAAATTAGTCGATCTTAAGGAATAAATAACAAGGATGCATCCGGGTCTAGAAATAGTCTTTAAGATTTAGTCATTATTAAATTAAATTAGTAATGTTTTATATTATTTATTATATATAGAATAAATAATTAAAATAAATAACCATGATCTTTTAGAGTAATAAAAAAAAGTATGTAATAAAAATGTATGAGAAAAATAGAATTTAGAATAATATCTTGACAAATAACATCCTCCTCTTGAGGATGAATGATGATTCCCTTTCTCACCAAGTTTTCTGTAAAAAGAATCACATGAAACAATATATTCATGCTCATTTTCATCATTTTCCTGCGCAAAAAATTGGAGTTCTTAGCACTCTTGCAACCCGGGCTTTGAGAATTTCGGATGAGAACCACTTGGAGCAAGAGAAGTCTCATCTTCTTGAGGTATTTGAGAATAATGGGTACAGCAGAACTCAAGGCCTGAAGGCCTTTCAAAGGGCCCACAAAGAGTCTAGAGTTAAGACTTCCTGGATGGATCCCACCTCTAGTGTTCATCTTCCATTTAGGGACCATAGACAAGATTGCCCATATACTTAAAAAGAATAAAATTTCAGCTTCATTCAAACCTCTCAATACCATTGGAAATTATCTAAGATTTGTTAAGGACCTTGTAGACCCCAGAGACATGAAAGGGGTTTACTTGATCCCTTGTTCATGTGGGGTTTCCTACAATGGGGAAATTGGTTGCTCCATTAACCAGAGAATCCGAGAGCATGTGTCATGCATTAGGCACGAACATTCCCACTCATCAACTCTAGCTGAACATGCGGAGAAATCTAAGCACCATATCTGCATCGAAGATTCCAAAGTCATTGCTAGGGTTGATCACTTCCACCATAGGAAGCTTAGAGATGCAATTGAGATTCAGAAGCATGATATCAATCTCAATGGGGATGATGGTTGGAAATTAAGTAAGAGCTGGATTCTAGCCCTATCTTCTTAATTCCAACCCCTTGTTTCTTCCCTTTTTTCATAAAATAATTAATTTAGTAAGTTATTCACCAATGGATTTTTTCTGAATTAATATAAATATAGGACCTTTAATTTTAAATTATTTGAATTCCTTACATCTGATTTATATCCATCCTTATTTAAGTTTATAATTTTCTAATATATTTTAATTAATTTTATTTGTCATCATATTATTCTAAATTCTATTTTTCTCATACATTTTTATTACATACTTTTTTTATTACTTTAAAAGCTTATGGTTATTTATTTTATATATATTAAATAATATAAAAAATTACTAATTTATAAGTAAATATTTTTTAATTAATTTTATAACGACTATTTCTTGACCCTAATGCATCCTTTCTATTTATTCCTTAAGATCGACTGGTTTTTTCACCTGTGTCCTGAGGATGAACCACATTAGTTGGTTTGAAACGTTGACCAAATCCTAATGATGTGATTAATCCAAAAGACATTATTATTCAACCATATGGATCACAAAAGTATAAGATCTAACTCGGAGGAAGTTAACTAGTGTGACATGGATCTTGTCACTCAGTTAGCTCAGTAAATTTGAGTTAGAGGGCTTGGAGTTCAATTATGCATGTGTGATTGCAAAATTTTAGTAATCCATTTCAGTTATTTCCAATTGTATATAGTTAACTAACCTATAACTATTGATAGAGTTAGTTGAAGATCAGTTGTGTAGTGAGACAACAGTATAACTCAAAGATCTATCAGTTAACTAATCAAGCAATCCAAAATATCTCATTCATGTATGGAATTCAAATTCCTCAGATGGAGTGGAGGAATTAAGGCTAATGTAAAATTATTTGTATACTAGTGGAGTGTACAAAATTTTGCAAGCAAGCAGTTGATCAATATTTTGGAATTGCGCAAGGAAATAGGAGTTTCCCTATTGTTGAGGAGCTAAATTTTCCTTAGGATTTGCACAAGGAAATAGGAGGCTTGGTGGGAAAGTAATTGGCTAAGTGTTGGCCAGAGTTTTTCATTGAGCATAGAGAACAATTATTCTTTTGTACGTTGAACTTAGAGTTGGAGCTAGCAGTTGTAATAGTTTCTCTATTGAATTGATTAATGCAAAAAGGCTTGAGGGGTTTCTTCCAGTTGGGTTCCCCTACAAATCATTGTGTATTTATGATTTTTCTTATTACATGTCTATGCATGTTGTTCTAAATTGTGATTCTCATTCCACAGATTAGTAGAATTGCATATTTTATTTATTTATTTATTTTTTTTTCTTTTCAGTGTGAAATCTTGAGAAGTTGCAATTTCTATAAAATTTCTACAAAAAATTCAAGCATTATGTTTAAAAAAAGTTACATGACAAATACCATATGAATTTGAAAGTGTCAAACTCATATGCTATTGGATAGAGGATTCTTTCACGAATCAAACATGATCAACTCTGCCACTTAAGGACAAATTCTGCCCTAAGTCTGGTAGGCTACAAAATGTTGTTGCAAAGAGATCTACAGAAGTGGAGCTAAAACTCTTTTTTTTTAGGCTCTTAGAAGCTTGATCGAGTGTTTAAAATTTTCGATCAAGTGTTTAAGTTAAAAGATCAAATAGCTCGATTGAGGGTTTAAGAAACCCCCAATCAAGCCCTTAACATGGCTAAGAAATGGTTCTATTGAGCTTTAAGTTGGATCAATCCCATAACTTGATCGTGTTTTAAGGCTCGATTGAGCCACCCTTTTTACTTTCATTCCCAAGATGTATTTGCAGGGAATTGCAAAAAAATTGCTCCATTGAGCCCCTATCCTTGGGTTACATAGGATCTTGATCGAGAATTTGTTTTAATGCTCGATTGAGAAATCTTTCAGGCCTCAAATAGCTCATTCGAGAGCTTAGATATTATTTGACCGAGTGCTTAAAAAAGCTTGATCAAGTTGTTTTTTTTTTACCCACAAGGTGCACTCGCTTGCAGCAAAAGTGTAACCCAAATCCATGCATATACCCTTAAATTAATTAATAACTTGAAAATCCACATGAAAGTGATTGAGAGCATCATCGAAATGATACGGCAAGATCACATATAGGTCAAAAAAGTGAAGACACGTGTTTGAAGAGAATAATTTTGTGTGAAGGCTTACATTACCTTGCATCTCTGCACAAACCAATGTGTGGAGATGCATGAAACTTCAATTAACATACAAATACAACATTAAACCACAATTTATTTATTTAATAATGGTTTGAAGAAAAAGTGGAAAAAGTGTTTTTATTGGCCATTAGGGGAATTTTGAGGTCACAAAAGAGCCTCCTAAGAAAAATGTACAATCAAAATAAACTTTATAAGAACCAATATGATTAAAGATGATAATGTCAACCATGGGGGATGATTCACCATTTTTTGAGCAAAAAAGTAAAAAGATTAAAAATAATAAAATAATAAAACTACTTTTTCAACTCATATTTTAAACTTATCTCCCTAAGGTTTTACTCAAATTTTGAGTGGGAGTACTCATTGGATTTAAAATTTAATTCCTCATCCAAGTAGTACTCATGTTGCATACTTTCGATGGATCCTTCTACATGAAAAATGAGAAATACATGAAAAAACATGTTGTAATCACGTTTTTCATGTATTTCTCATTTTTCATGTAGCAGGTCCATAGAAAGTATGCATCATGGTTACTCCTTAGATGAGGAATCAAATTCTTCATCCAACGAGTGTTTCCTCTCGAAATTTGAGTAAACCCATAGGGAGATAAGTTGAAATTACAAGTTGAAAAAATAGTTTTTTTATTTTTTTATTTTTTCCCTCTAAAATTTGATGATGTAATCTAATCTTATTTTATTATTTCCACTAATATTTTATAATTTATGTAGGATGCCCATTTTAGACCTCCAAAATCCCCTAATGAATAATGCCAAAAGCAGAAGCAATATTCTTCATTCATTGCAAAAATAAATATGAATACACCCATTCTACATGCTTGTGCAAAAATCTCTGCACATCTGTGGTTGCTAGTTTGATATCCAGTTACAAGCTTTGCACAGGTGTAATAAAATAGTTGTACATAAGTCCCCTTCTTTCCTTTCTTTCCCCCTGCCTTTCACCAAACACAATGATTGGAATTTTTTACTATTTCTATTTGATTACCATTTGTCTATAGTGGGATATATTTTTCTAAGTCTGAGCTTTGAGATACAAGAGATGTTTTTATGCCTCCTGAATCTTTTTCCATTGGTAAATTCCACTTTCTATTTTTATGGTAATATGATATATGTTGATTCAGTATTATTTTGGGTAACATCCACTGATCCAGACCTATCACCTTCACCACCATTTAACTAACTTCCATGTTGAGACTATACTTCAAAATTTGGATGAGTTTCCTTGAGGTCTTCTTTTTCATCTTCTAAATTGTTAGGGAATTTCCATCCCCTTTGCTTAAGATATTACCTCTTTTTATTTTTGGCGCATTTATTTCTTGTGTAAAATAATTATGCAAATGTCCTATCTAGAAACATGTCTGGCATATGAAAGTTGTGTTCTGATACCCTAACACCCATGTCCACTAAATGTTTTCATGTTTTATAAGAAGATGACGAGGAATACCTTTGCTAAGGTTGATATCTACACATATCCTAGAATACATTTTCTAAGGTGTTGGTCATAGAGCTCAGACCGTGCATTACACACCTAGTTCCCTAAGGTGATGGTTAGAAAGTAAGCCTAATGGTACCTAGAAAGGTTGAAAGCATTAGTCCATCATAGTCCCACCTAGATATATTTCTCTAGTCAGGAATCTAGTTTGTGGTACCGTAAGTTCCTAAACTATTGATGGTTCATGCATTTTGAGATATTGCATGTACTTGTATATGTATGTATGAATAGCTCCCTATTTAAGAGGGAATGTTGAAGAATGTAACTAGGTTCGTTCTTCATAAATTGTATTTGAGTCATAATGAAATATATTTACAAAAAGAAATAAAAATAATTTATTATTATTATGATTTCTTAAAGCAAGGGTTTCATGGTTGGGTCATCTTGTTTTAAGTCAAAGTCCCCATTGAGGACTTATAGGATTTATAGTAAGTCATTAGAGTCATTGCCCATTTAAAGAGACCCTTGGGATTTTGAATCATGTAAAAATATCTATTATGTCAGATAAGGTATTTGTCACCTCCACAACAAATCAGCCTCAAGGAGATTAAGTCAACCTCAAACAAGATAATTCAACCTCACCGGAAGCATATGTATTGGATCAATTCAATTTGTTCGGAGGACACTCACACTCACGTGTTCGATATCTAAAAGGAAGAGCAGAAAAAGTATGAAGTTGCAGAAGGAGGAGGAAAGTCATTGGAAGAAGGAAGATCAAAGTTTCAAGGTTTGTCTCTCTCTCACTCATTTGGATTTATTGGGTTATTTGCTGGAAGGAAAAAGTTTTTGCTGGGTCAAAATTTTTGCTGGTCTAGCTGTTGGGTCAAAGTTTTTGTTGGGCTAATCTTTGGGTTGAAGATTTTGTTGAGCTACTACTGGGTCGAAATTTTGCTAAATCAAAGTTTGGTTGTTGCTGCAAGTTGTTTCTACTAGGTTGAAGTTATTGCTAAAAGCGTTATTACCTTTAGAAGGAAGAAAGGGTTGAATTGTTGTGGAGGAGGTTTGTGTATAGGTCAAGAGTCTTCGATTATCATGTGAAACTATTAAATAAGAGTTGTTGAATGGGTTTTCCCCTAGAAAGTGTTTTTCCCTGGTTGTCGCCCTACATCTAGTGTCTTTGATCTCTATTCTATTGTTTTCATAATTTCTTGATGAACTAAGATAAAAGAAGAACACAAGAAAGTTGAACATAAGAATATCACACGTAATTATCAACATAAAGAAAATATTTCTTATCTTTTTATTTTCTAATGCCATTAACGGCTAGATCATTACATCATTACATCATGACATGCTCTTCATCACAATAAAGAACATTAATCGCTATTGGATCAGGTTATATAATAGAATTTAGAGAGAGAGATCATAAAGAGCAAGGAAGTCTTCAAGAAACAAAACATTTCGTCATAGACTCCCAATATTCTTCTTTTTTCTGCCATCTCCCCTTCAGGTTTTATAGCTTTCCTTCTTGTGATCTCGCTCACTTATTTTTTCTTGATCACCTTGGATTCCCTCAAAATCTAGTGTGTCCATCCTTCTTTGGCAGCCTCTAAAAATTCGATCATAGTTTCCTTTTCATTTCTCTTGTGATCTTATCCTTCTTTGGAGGCCTCTTCATATTTCATCATAAATACCTTTTCATTTATCTTGTGTGCCTCTTTCCCATGATTCTCGGCATTTGGTTGTTTCAACCATTCATTTTCCTTTTTCCAGTGATCTCTCACACAACCATTTTTCGATCGAAACCTACTCAAAATTTTCCAAAATTTCTTTTCCAAAAATGGAGCACCCAATAAGATCACTATAAGGTCTAAATAAGGACAATTTTTATCAAGAAGAGAATAATTTCAATCAACCAATGTAGCTAAATGATCATGATAATGATGAAGGTTAATTTAAGGTACTAGTTAGGAAGTATAGTGACATTAGATTAAGTAGTGATACACCTATGAGTTCCTTTATACTGGGAATGAAGAAGATAAAACATAAATTTGAGATATTTCTCAAAGAGAAATGTCTATTAAGGATATAGACTAGTGATTGGTGAATGTCATAGTACTTTAAAATGACAAGATTGGGGGTTATGAAAACTTGTAATTGGTTAGGGATGACAAGTGATAAAATGGGAAAATGTTCAAAGGCTTAAATGGTTAAAGATAACAATTGAAGCATAAGAATGAATGTTGAAAGAAATTTATAACAAGGAAAATTTTAAGGAATTTTTTATTAATGTTTAGAAACCTTGGCGAATCTTACTATTCCCTAACATGCAAAGTGTAAAATGTTTGGATATATTTTTCTAAAAATATTCACATTTCTAATTATTTCGTATCATTCTCTATAAAAATTTAGCGACTTTTAAGGTAAAATAATTGTATATTATAAAATGGGGGCAAATAAATTTTAGAGAAAATGGAAATTTGACGAATCATTTTTTTTGAAAAATCATGAAAATTAGCCCACCTATGAATATTAGCCCTTAAAATTTTCCATGTTTTATAAGGAGACCTTGAGAAGGATCATGAATTGTTAATTTTGATATTGATTATTTAAGGAATGATTTTACAACCAATAACATCTTAATGATGAATTCACTAAATTTCCTTGGGGAGGGAAGAAAACATGACTAGATATTTAGGTTGAAGATGATGAGACTCACTTGAAATTTAACGATGTGCTTAAATGACTTGACCTATTGTTGAATTGTAAACTTTCTACTTGAAGGAACAAGAAAAGAATATTGAAAAATACATTATAAGCTTAATGAAAACATGAAACTAATAGTATTAATAGATAACCTAGATCCTAGAGGGATGTTGAATAAGTGTATTTCATCATTAGTATTCATTTTTTATATAAGAAAATGAGATTGATTTTCCTGATGAATCATGATAAGAATGCTATAGCATATCATTGATCTCTATTTGATAAGTATGATTCTCATAATTATGATGATATGATATGAGGATATATTGACATGTGCTTCCAGGTATTATGATGGTATTTCAGGATGTGAAGCGTGTGGTTAAAGAATTCATATATTATGACATGCATGAGCATGAAGTTTTTACTATTCAGAATGTTTTGATAACAATGATTTTATATTTTCGTCATGGCATACAAGGGTTGGCATGTGAATTATTTTATTATGATGTTATAATGAATACATTGGCTACATGTTGAGATGTGGTGATCCACATGAATTCCACAAACGAACCGAGAGGGAAGATTTATTTGATGATCTTGTGGGAGCCCATACCTATAAGGGATAATGTGTAAACCATATGGGTTGGGGAAAAACTAAATCATCACAACATATGCCAATTTGTTTTCTTGTATAACTCTTGATGTATAGCTCTTGAGGAGCTATGGGACCATCTTGAGGAGGCCGAGTGCCCAGAATTGGATTGGGATGCCAAAGTACATAAGTGGTGTAAGGACTTCGATTCCTGAGGCTATGTACCTTAGTTGGTTCTGTAGGTATTTGGGCCAACGTTGTGATATGTCAAGCATCATTCAGTACTAGACTGAATGCCTGCCTTGGGGAAAATGAGGTCTAAGCCCCTATGTGAGTCTTGGTGCCATGATATAAACTAAAGAGGTTGTATTCCTAATTCATAAAGTTAGGTAAGAGACTTTAGATTCCTCTTGTTTTCCCCATGTTGTAATGTAACTTTTGATTCTTGTTGGTATACTAGTTCATCAGAGGGTGTTAGGCAAACATGGGGTAATAAATAAATCAAATAATAAATGAATATATTAACTTTGGGATAAATTTTCTTAAAGAGGGGTAGTATGTAATGCCCTGTATTAATAATATCAATAATAATAATAATAATAATAATAATAAATGAAATACTAATAATACATAAATAAATAAAATAACAAATAACGAAGAAAAGATAATAATAGACTAAGATTTTGAATATATATAAAGAAATAAAAGTCGCCATGATGACACATCTATATTATGCACATTCAGATATTTTTTCAATCCCCTTACCATATTGAGGAGGACTATTAGATGCATTGAAGAAGATAAGGATCTCAATTGTCTCAGTTCACTGATAAATGTGGGCTTGCTTTGCACAAATGAATCTCCTCAAGGACGGCCTACTATGCTGGGAATTCTAAGCACATTGCAAAACATTAGAGACACTTTATTGGGCTCTACTTCCATTCCCAAATTTCAATCAAATCTAATACATTTGTTGGGTAGTACAAGTACTACTATCAACAACATTTGTGAAGGCCAAAGTTCTTCCACATCTTAGTCCATTCTAGCAAAGTGGTAGTTATGTAACTAAACTATGAAGTAATTTGAGTCTTATTTCCATAAATATTTGTTATTAATTCTATGCAAATGTGAAAAATAGAATTAGATTCACTATGAATGGTGTTTTAAAAATGTCTTTATGATTATAAAATTTCTTATCCTATCTTTAAAAAAAATTATATTCAATATCTTTTACATCTATACTCTTCTGGTATTAAATACATAAGGAATTTAGTATTTCTTTCAAATGATTAGAATATAGAAATATATTTTAGTTCTAGAAATTATTGAAGAAAATATCACAATGAATATAATTCTAATAGATGAATATAACTACTGTTTTTTATGATTTGGGTATGAAACTAGAATCATTATGATTTATGATAATCATAGGGATATCCATACCCTATTGAAGAGGTTGTTTATCTTGCAACATACATTAGTAATAGAGTAAAAGGTTGGGTGTTATTGTCCTACTGTGAAACATGTGATAAGCCCATGTGATAAGCCCTTTCCCTGAAAGGTGTGGAGTTATGCAGTGACAAACAAGCAAGGTGGTGTGGTCCTACTAACATTGCTTTTGGTATCTTTGAAGAATGTGATGATGATGCACACTATAACTTCAACCCTACTCTACTGTAAATCATCATATTATTCCTATATGAATCATAACATAGTATTCATTTAAGACCTCAAATAAATCGATTGTCCTATAGGCAAATTGTGTTAAGAGATGTTGTCGCATTCCCACTATATTTAAGTTAAGTTATTTTTTTTAATATCATTGACCAACATTGTGGTCCATTATTGGACTTTGACCAACATTGTGGTCCTTTATTGGACTTTTGTACGTTAACAAAATTATCTTATTTTATCTACTTCTGCAAACAATTGTAGGCTTTGATTATTTTATCTACTTCTGCAAACAATTGTAGGCTTTAAAACATATTGATAATGAGACTTGTTGATTATGTAACCCACATGGAAGAATTTGAAACCAACTTCTTGTTGTTGATAATGTCGAAGTGAAGGAATTGGGCGCTCTGATAACAGACTTGACAAAGTGATTGGTTGATTGAGGTGTTTGAACCATCAAAGAAGACTTGCACGGTTTCACTTAAAGATCTTGGTGCTATGCTCCTTCAAAAAGAGCAGCACATTTATAAATTCAAAACAAACAAGAAGGAAGGAAATTTGAACAATGTAATTTAAAAGGAGGAAATTCATAGTCGAGAGAATCTTGAAGGAAGAAAGTCTTTTGTTGCTACTATAACAAGGAGGGACATTTTCACAAAATAGGAATGTCATGTTCACAAAATAACTATGAACACAAGTGCAAACAAAATAGGAATATCATGACTATGAGAAGATGTTGGTTTGCACCATCTAATATGGGAGATATCATGTTTGGAGGTGACGAGACTACAATTTATCTGTTTTATTTGTAGTGCAAGTTTGGTATAAGTGAAAATTTAGATTGTATATACAGTTCAACATGGTGAGAACTTACCTGAAACTCCACATTTGAATCACTAAGCAAAGTTGGAAGCTGAGAAAGACAAATTTCAGCGGCCATATCCCATATCCCATGCATCCTTGTAAAGGAAAACACAATAAGAACCTCAATCAACAAACCACATTTAGGCATGAACAATAACCTCAATCAACAAACCATTTAGACATGAACAATAATAATGATGAAAGTAAGGTTTCTGTCGAGCAGTAAAAAAGGGTCTTTTTGAACTCTATTTACCCTACATTTAATTATCAATCCAGGTATGATTTGTTATCTCAAAGAGTGTACTCAGTTTGAGGCAGTCATTTGTCAGAGTAATGTTAGTAGTATAGTGCTTCTGCAAAAGTAACTAAATGCTGAAAACCTCTAAATGTAATGGCAAGAACTGGAAATGCTTGTAACTAAATCATTCAGCGAAGAAACAACAACACTTCATTAGTCAAGGGTTCAGTAATAATAACTCTTCCCTTTGTAAACTGATGTAATTGAAAAGAAATCAAAGAAAAGATCATCAACCTGGGAACTGGACACAATGGTCAATGTTCACTATAGTTTTAGATCGTTTTGTTCACACCAAAGCAATGATAATTCAAATAACAAAAAAAGGAACAACAACTAATCTATTTAACAAGATTGAACAAAAAATCTTTAATCTTCAGAAATGAATGAGGCAGTACGTGTAATCTACAGGAATTAAGTTACAATCTTTATCTCAGAAACTATTTAAACAGTAAACGGAAATGGAATAGCAAACTAAAGTAAAGTATTGAAATATTGAACAAAAACCTGAATCAAGTATAAATGCACAACAAACCAAATCAAATATTGCACACAACACTTCTATATTGAAAGAAACAGTAATCTGAGTTTCGATACAACAGTTATTAATCACGGTTATGAAGAAACAACAATTGTGATCACAGTGGAACAACAATCCCAAATGAACAACAACACGTTTGGAAGTAAATCATAGATAAAGACACAATAATACCGATTTATAAAGACACGATGTTGTTACTCTGTAATCAAACAACAATGGCAATCTAGAAGGAACAACAATGTTATATGATAATATCAATTCGTTAAATGAATAACAATGCGATATAAGTTTAAAATGAATAGCATAACATTCCTGTTGCAGAGGATAACATTACTATTCAAATAGGAAGGAAATATAACAGAGCCAATACATGAAATAATAAAGAACAACAGATTACTGAACAAAGTGAATAAGAGAAATCAAACCACACACGAATCAGAAAATAATGGTATAGGAGCAAGTGATCCACCAGGGCCAGGCCCTTAGCCTCTAGGGACGCACTGCTTAAGGTTACTCTAGAATCAATGATGGAACAACAACCATAATTTATATATTAAACATCAAAATAGAGTTACAACAATCTCTCTTTTAAAGAGAGTCGATGATCAAAGTTTCAGTTACAATAGTAAATTTCATAAAAACAACAATAGTCCGTCCCTTGGGCTAGCAATGCTGTCCTTACTTATAGCAGCCGAGCATAGATATCAATGATACAGAGAATCGTTAAGGTAGCAATCCCTCAGGATCAAAGGATCCTGAGGGATTCACCATATTGTTAGCTCTTAGTTATATTCTTGTTCTTTTGCGACGATTTGGTATCTCCTCTTCCTTTTCCTGGCTTATACGCTCTAATTTGGATTGCCTCGTTTGGATACGGTTCCCTATCAAAGGGACAATAGTTAATTTCATTTTGTCCTTTTCTTTAGAATGGTGATCTTCCGTTTTCTTCTTTTTTCTGCATAAGAAAAGGGTAATTATTAGTCATTTTACGTTGCACACAAATCTTCTAAACTTTATCATAATCTTTCACCACATGCTCATTTCATAATGTAAGGAAGTTATGAATTTAAGGAAAGATCACAAAATAAGTGGTAATTACATACCTTCTCTAGTGCTCAACACACCCCCCTGCTTACCCTTTTTCATGCCCTCATGAAAACATTGTAATTGACATGCAAAGCAATGAGGGAATAGGTTGGAGGGGGGATCTCATGAGATGGTATACAACCATGATGGCTAACTAGGAATTCAAAAAAATGGCCTGTTTGACCTTTAGGAATTTCATATAAGGCTTGATATCCTCGTGCAGAGTGCTAAATAATTGGGCTTTTGAACCTATAGCCTAACCAAGACGGACCTTCTCTCAAAATTAGGTCACCATAGATACCCAAGCGGTCAACAGCTAGCTAAAATTTCTCATAATTGAATGGTTCTCGGTTTTGGATGTTCGAATTAGAAGTCCGAATTCAAAATTTGGCTGCTACTATGGCAAGGTCTTTGATAGTAAAGAATTATTCTACCCCTTGTCGGATGACTGCTGTGTGTATAGGTCCCAATGCCTTGATCATTCCCTAAGTTCTCATTAGGCTCCTATGTTTATTCCATAATTGCTGTGGGTCTCTAGGTTCATCTCTCACCCATAAATCTAAACCATTCTCCTATCTGTGAAAGACATTGTAGGCTTTAAGCCACTTGATTTGATTAACACCAAAATAAATAAATGCCTACTATTAGGCCCCTATACCAATAGGTGTCATATGTCATGATTGACTTGATGAAATTTGTAATATGTTCATACCTTTTGTTGTTGCAAAGGTTTTCCATATTTAAAAAAAAATAAAAAAAATGTAAACAAGGTATACCCTAAAAGAAAAATAAAAGGGTAAAAAGAATAAAGATGGTCAAAAAATGAGAAAAAATGAACCCCAAACAAAAATAGACCAGGAAAGCGTGCAAGTCTAAATGCCACTACTTTTTCATTTTCTATAATAAACGAATTGTGTGCAGCTTGTCACTTATGCCACAATTCATGAATAATCAAATTGTTTAAACTTGGCTCATTCATTTTTCAATTTCATGTTGTAGAAATAGAGAATAAATATCTGACCAAACAGTGTAATCTTGGCAGATAACTAGATAGGTAGAGTAAATAAAAAGGAGCTCAATAGTTTAATCTGAGCCTTGGATGTAATAAGTGTAGACTTAGGTAGGCTTTCCATGTAACATAAAAGGAAGATTTGATAAGGGTTTGCCAGTCTAAGTGCACCCAAATAAAGGAGGAAAAAATGCTAGGGTAAAGTAGGTAGGGTAGGTAGATGATGTTGTAGAATGATATATGTGATGAATAATGTCTCTAAATGTGTTAATCTTTCATTTTTCATTGCAAGGCCAAGGCATACACTACATTGAAGACATCAAAAGCAAAGCAAAGTCACAATGATTAACTCCCCTTCTCATTTTCCCTAATTATTCACTATTTTCCCCTAAGCACTAAGGTATTTGCTAAATTGGAGGGGCTCAGAGCATTTCTTTGACTTCTGGAGGGACCGAACCCTCAGCCCAATAATTTAAGAAGCTTAAGTACTTAGAATCATCCATAAACCATTCATTGACTTTCAAAAGTCTTTTTCTAAGTAAAATCCTATTTTACTTAGGAAAAATACACAATATCACATTAAAAACCCCTTTCTTTCATTTAAGCGTAAGTTAAATATACACTCTAATGTTTTACATAGTGATTTTTATTACATTTTTCATATTAATTTCTAACTTGTATTATATAACTCCCGAATACAAGTTCACCATTTCCCGTATTATTAAATATATATAAAAATCCCCAAATTACTATGTATCCTGCCCCTTTGGTTAATTATAACCATAAACACTTGTTAACCAGGATTAACTAGTTAATAGCCTGAACCCTCCCACTATGTTAATCAGAATTAATTAACCTTCATGGTTAATTAGAACCACCCCCCACCAATCATATTACCCCCGATACAATTAAACAATTTTTTATTGTGTTGGGCCCGCCATAGTCAAACTCCGTTGTAGCACGCCTCCCGTCCACCATCCGATTGATCCTCCATCATCCAACAGTCATTGTTGATATCACACGACCCTTGGTGACCACGTGTTAATGTGTGATCACCAAGCAGTTTCCACTTCGTACTTCCACCATGCGTTAGGTAATCAATGGGATCGCTAGCTCTCGGCCAAATACCGTCCGTCCCTAAAAGCAATGAGATCCCATACCACTTATCGCCTTTTGCATACGACAAAACGTCACTTCCCCATGCACGTCATCCGTTCGATAACCAAAAAACCCCGCCAACCTTGACTTTGTTAAATAAAACAAACAAAAAATCATTTTCACTGTTCTATGTTGCAACCTGTGCTCCCATGCAAAATAAGGTCAAAGTCAACTATCCAAGTTTTCTAATCGCCACCTTGTTGAGAAACTCGCAAATGATGCAGCCTGTAACCTGTTAGCCATCATCAGCACCTGTCATTGCATTGTTCATTCCCATAATACATGTATTTATCCATTTTCTGGCGAAACCCTGCAAGTTTTAGTTTTACATTGTAAATTCCACAGAGAAAGGCCAAATTCAGTTCTAATTCATTCTGTGTTTTTCCATATAAGTTCCCACACCTGCTGTTTTTCCCATTTTCAACAGAAAACCCAATTCCTTTCTGAATCCACAAGAACCATAAATGGAAACCCCCGCTATTTTTAATGTCGCACCAATCAATGCCCCTCATAAGGACCAAGACTATCTGCCTCTTATAGATAAAGACTTCCAAATAGAGAACTTATCCACTGACCAGAATCACCTTAAGGTCTTTTTCCAAGCTAGAGACAACTACCTAAATGGCTCAAAAATCCTGGGACCATGGGAATCCAACCTTCCCAGATATTTTCTCCCCTCAGTCCATGTTTTCCCTAATATAATTCATCAATGTTGTGCCAATTATGATCCTAATCGAACAACTGTTATGTCCCCAAGTCAAACAATCTTATTCCCCATAACAACTACATCCATTAATGAAATGTTGCAATTTTCCCCTGGTCAAGCTCTCACTCCCCTTTCTATGGGATCTTTACTTGAGAAATCCAGTGGACTATCACAATCAGAACTCATTCGCCTTTGTCAGATCTTCATGTTAGAAAAACATCAGTCGAAAGGCCCACCCCCCTTATGGACAGACCTTCTTCACAGATATGGGAAGACTTATAGTGGATATCATATCTTTATTTATGGGATTTAACACTACTGAATATGTTGATGAGGTAATTATCAATCTTTACTCTTGGACAACCCCCTGTTGTTAAATATGACTATGCCTCCTATATTGCCAATAAAATTCATGATCAATTCCTGAGACTGGACAATGAAGGAGTCTTCAAATACACCACTTTCATCTATCATCTTATGTTGTATTATCAGTTAGATAACTTCCCTTTTCATGTCAAGAAATTGAAACCAAAGAAAATCCAAGCTTTGTTATCTTTTGGATTCCCACTTTCCATAAATCCCTTGAGACCCCTTACACCTACAATGAGTTCATTGATATATTGGTGCATCCAGCAACCACCTTATTAACAGAAGTTTCACCTCCTAAGATCAGTGGTGATATTAAGAAGATCCTCCAACTCTCCAAACAGTATAGAATAGGTGATTGGTACCTATACAGGAAACATACAGAAATCAGGATTTATGGGTGTGAGCTCTACCCTTTTAAGCTATCAAAGTATGTTCATTTTTATAATGCCAAGAAAAAAGCTCAGCTTAGAATCAAGAATCAGTTACGCCCTTTTGTCTGCAACACTAGGGAAGCATGGAGAGAAGCATAAATAATTTTAGAAGATCATCTTAAGTTACAAAAGATTTTTGGGTGGATAACATATGACCCTAACAGCTTTATATGTGATAGAATAATGAAGAACAGATTGTCACCATACATTCACCATAGGGTTCCATAGATTGAACATTTTGCAAATATGGATGAATAGAGGGAAGGGACCCTAGTAGAAAATGATAGTGAACAGGTCAATTTTGAGAATGTTATGAGAGATCTTGAGAAAACACTTGACCTGGATTCCTGGATTCTTTTGGGTAGGTACAAAGATCAGGAATTGGTGCATCTACTGCTCGAACCTCTCAGCAACCTTCACAGGAAACCAACACACCAGCCACAGTGTCATCCAAAGGCAAATAATTAGAAACCAACATTCAAGTCATCGAACAATCTACAATGTCTAAGCAGCCTGAAAATTCCAAAGAACAGGCCCAAATGCCAACTCCTCCAACTCAGGGCAATGTAGAAGAAACTCCAAACTTACAGACTCCTATGAATGAGGAAAGAAATAAAAAGAGAGACAGGAAAACTATTACCCTTGCCAGTGGACCTTCAAGACAGCCTGGACCAAAAAGGTAAAGAATAAATCCCCTTTTAGAGGAGGAATTTGTTGAAGAGACTACAAATAGTCAGAGAGAAGAAAAGGTAGTTAGCCAGCAAAATTTTCCATTGGGAGGAACATCCACTAGCTCACAGAGGCAGGAGCTAGAAAGGAAACAAGGTGTAGAGGTATCATCTTTCAGGCCACCAGGGACAGATGCCTTAGATATCAAGAAACATTTACAGAAATAAAAGCCAGGAATGATCCATTGAGGCTTCAAATTTACAATCAATATTTGAAAATGGCCCCCACAAATCGACAAAGGTTAATGTCAGCCTATGACATTAAAGAGGGCAAGATGATAATGAGCTACTTCAAGCCTAAAGTGCAACGACCTCAATCAGTAGAATATTATCTCAAAACAAATTTGGAGGTCATGGCAAAGGATATTCATCCTATGGATCATATTGAATTGCATAAACAAATTGGAGAAATGATTTATTCAACTTTGACTGGTAAGGCAATGATGGCCCATAGGCTACAAAATTATTTGGATAATACAACTGCCCAACTACACTTGGAGAAAGCCTCCTCCCAGGCTAAAGATAACAGAATAAAGTCTTTAGAAGAAATTATTATTGGATTGGGACATGATCCCAAAGATGTGAAGGGTGTAGAAGTATTAATCAAAAAGAAAGATGAAGATATTGCTGCCTTGAGGAAGCAGCTAAAGCTATCTCCTTAAAGGCATCCACAGATTACTGAGATCATAAAGCAAAAATCTGAATAAGAGTTGATAGATTTACTCTTAAACCTCAATGAATGACCGAATGAGACTAAGCAAGAACTACAAAAAGCATTGAAGGACAAGCAGGGAGAGTCGACCTCTCAGCGTCCCAGTGTGATACCAGTAGTCTCAACAGCAGTCCCCTCAACACTTGGGACAACATTATCACCAAACATTCCAGCAGCCACAATAGAGGTGGTCATAGGTATAACAACAGTAGGAACAATAGGACTAGCATAGGGCAACAGTGCCAATTTGAGCACAAAGGAACTAATAAAGTCAATTGCTGACATGAAACTACAAGTTTTAGAGTTGAAAAAGGTAAAAGAATAGTATGCCAACTTAGAGCAGAGGTATGATCACTCAAAGATAAATGTTGCAGAAAAAAAAAAAGAGAGATTAAAGGATTGGAAAATAAAGTGAAATCATTAGAAAAGGATCTTACTTTTGACAAGCCTCTGGTAGAAATTAAGAAAATTATTTGGGCCAACATCACTCAATCCATAAAGGATGTTTGGCCATCCATCCAAGTAATTTTTGAGCAATTTGATCTAGTAAAGGCAGCGCAAAAAGAAATCCAAAGGACAAAAGCAGAATTTGGAAGAATGCCTGAGAAAGCCAACAGGGTCATACATTTTTTGAATACTAAGAATAAGGACCAACTGGAAGAACTTGGCATTAAAGACAGAATAGAGACCAGTTTAGAAGTCAAAAGGGTACCAAAAAAAAGAAATTTGATGCAAAATTTAGAAAGAAGATGCCATGACATGCAGGCAGAGATCAATACTTTTATGGAGAAATTTTCCATTTTGCAGAATAAAGGGCTGCCTAGTCCTTTAGTGATTAATGATAGATTAATGAGGAATAAATATTATGTGGATAAATTAAATCAGTATTCACGCACTCAAGCAAGTTCATCAACAAGTGTATCAGGAATAAAATCACTCCCCACAGGAAAAGTTCTCTATGACAGCCTAGAGAACTTGTTCTATGTCAAGCATGAACTAAAGAACTTGTTCCCAATTTAGCCTCCATTCTTCAGGTACACAGAAACAGATGAAACCCTTAGAAAACTTCAAAAAACCAGAATACCATAGCCAAAATGGTGGGAAGATATCCTTGAAATTTTGTGATTTATCCTTGGTGAAAGGTAAATTTTGATTTTTACCACAGCAAATGAGGGTAAAAAGGATAAACAGAGATCAAACAGATAAAGAGTATCAGATGTAGGTAAAGTGTATCAGTAGGAAGATAAAAATAGAGCAGCTAGCACATAATTACACCAAGGACAGTAAGAGGCCAAATCATAGGGCCTAACTCCAGCACACTCTCAAGAATAGGGACAACAAACCATTCGGTTGCCTCATCTGTCATCTACGAAGTCATCTGGACATATTTTCTTGAAAAATGTGATTAGTCATCTCAGATTATATCTCACTTTGTTATGAGATATTTCATTGTAAAGTTTTTGTATAAATACACCCCCATTCAGAGTATTGAGTGTGGATTCTTTGACATTGCTGTAAAACTGATTATTTTGGAATAAAAAGTGTTGTTGGACAAATTTTTCATGGCTGGCTGGATGAAAGATTGATGTAAAGGAATTTTCATAGGATTCATGTGTTAGACATCAAACAAATAAGTATCTTATATCTCATGTGTTAATGTTGTCTGGTTTATTATTTTCATTATGTTCCATATATGAATATTAAAACGAAAAAGAATAATTCAGAAAGTGCGTAAGTGCAATATGTCTTCAATCGTTTTTGTTCTCAATGTTTTCTTTTGAACTAGCATAAATAGTGAAATCTTAATCTCTCTTGTTTCCTAGTTTATTCAATTTAATCATTTAGTAAAGAATTCTTAATTGCTCTTTATTGATGGTTAGTCATGTTCTCTTCTCATAAAGCCTATTGAAGGATTCTTAATTTCCCTATAACCGTTTAAGTCCATTCCATATTTTTAAGTATCTATTTTCTCCCTGTTCATCTATCTTTCTCTGTGAAATCATCATTTATTGAGAAACCAAATCCAGTTGAGCCATTTTCCCTGACTCCATTAGCCCAATGGATTAAACTATTCAGTTCTACCCCTCTGTTATTGAACTTCACCAACAAATTCAAACAAAACCCCAAGCTCTAATAACTAGCTTAAAACCTTATCAAAAAAAGCTAAAACTTAAAGAGAGAGCCCTCTCGAGACACAGATTAGCTAGATTCTATGTCTAAAATATTGGTTTGTGGTTACCTTGGACCCTTTTCCCCTTCTTACAAGTTTTGGGAAAATTTGAGTGATAACATAGTGGCGACGATACGAGACCATATGGAACTTGAAAGGGGAGCCCTGAATCCAATGATGTCCGCCAAAGCATTATACCTTAACGACAATGAAACACCAAGGGAAGTAACACGGAAAGGCAAAGTTCTTGTTTCACGGAAAGGTGAAGTTCCCACTTCTGTAATAGGTACTTCACTTTCTGATACAAAGGATTCTTCACCAGAGACGAGAGCCGTCTCATCCATATTAGAGGAAGACATTGGGATCATAGCACTAGGAGGAGTAGCAGGAATGTCTTCCTTAGAAGGTTCCCAGATAGTGTTCCATTGAAAATCATAAGACTCGTCCTCTAGGGCATGAGAGTTAAGTGGTTGGACGCTTGGAATAACAGGAAGAGTGTCACTGAAAACTGATAACTTGGGAGAAACAAAGGATGGAGACCCTTGGTCACTTGGGACAGGAGACAGGATCAGTGACTCCATAGGATGATTCAATTCAAAATCCTAGGAAAACTAATGAGAAGGGACCCTACTCAAACTAAACGCAAACAAGATCTAACTGGGTAAATGTGATCGTGGCCAAATAAATTTTAAGACACAAGGACATAACTTGACCTTTTCATCTTTAAAGAGTCGAGAAAAGGACCAAAATATGACTCTAGTCGCCTTCTAATGTTTAATGAGCCTGAAGTGACAAGTGCTTAGCTGAACCTTTTCTTTTAGGGAGTCCAAAAAGGAGCAAAAGTGACTACTCTGGAGAAACTAGGCAAAAGTTTTACCAGACAATCCGTAAAATTGCATATACACCTTGGCAGTCATATGAAAGCCCAGGACTTTCCGTACGACAACCAATCTTCCTGAATGTTGTGTTTGGTGCGTTACGGTTTGTAAGGCAGCAGACACAGCTTCATATGGATAAAGGATGATAAATCTAGTGGGGTCTCCCAATATATACGCGATGGTACGTGGGAGCAAAATTCCGTACTAGATCGCTATTGAGTCACAGAAGGAGGAATCACCCAACCTTGAGTGAAAACAATAGTGACTAGGTTTAACGATGCTAGAGCACGTCTCTAGCCTAGACCTCTAAATAATGAGCATTATGTTCCAATGTGTTGTTAGATTTATTCAGTCCATTTTAAGGTTGATCTTGAATTATGTTTCGGTTTCAGGCCCGACCATATTTATCCTAGGATGCAGCTAAAATGAATAAAATATCCTTTTCTTCAATGAACACCTACCTATGAGAGGGTAGATAGATCATTTTCAAACCAAGAATACCAAGCCGAATGCAATCACATAATGCAAAAAAGCATCAATTCCTACAGTGCATGATAACTACTAATGAAAGATCTAATCGTTCACTTTTCAAAATGCAACTTTGAAATGCAAATTCCCTTTCACTTTCACACACAAAAACAAATGCAATCTCTTGATTTTCTTTTATGCTTTAAATTCAACGAAGCAAACAAGCAAGTTTGAAAGGACTGGTTGGTCCAAACAATTGTGATCTATGCTCGGAAGTGAAAAGAGATCGAATCAATCAAAGACTGGTTCAATAACTATCACCAAAAATCAACCAGAAACAAAGAGCGAGGAAGGCTCAATCAAACAAATAAAAGAGTTGCAAATGAATCTCGGACAAACCAGCAACCAAGACAATCGATTCAAGGAGCTTGAAACAATAAACAAGGTCACACGGACGAAAAGCAAGACTCATCGAATCAAAGCCAATTAAAGAGTGCCTCGACCATAATCAATGAAAAACAAGTGACTGAGCAAGAAAAAAGGTAGAGGGACAAAGGTGACTGGCAAATTCAGGAGACAGAACTGAAAAAATCAATTCTACAAGCATCAGCATGAGTAGAACATTAGCAACTAGCACTGATAAAGAGCTAGCTGTAGCAACAGAGCGTTGTTAGCACGGGAGTACATGTCTTTCCCACGATGATCCGATTTCCAGGATCGTCGCGACTGTGTGGCGTTAATCCGTGATGCACAGGATTTTACAAAAGGGTGATTGCGATGTCAGCGCGACTGTTAGACGAATATCCGCGATTATGAAAAAAACAAAGGTAATCGAGCAAAATACTCCCAAACAAAACCCAGCCAAGAAACCAGGAAATAAAGATACCTCCCAGATCAATCCAGGTGATCTAAAAATTGATAATCAATCCCTAGAAGCAAAGAGAGAACAATTTTAAAATCAAAACAAGAGAAAAGAGAAAAAAATAGGATAGACTCCCCAGCAGAGTCGCCAATTTGTGATGTAGGAAAGTGTTCCCTCTGCAGACAAAGGCAACCCCTCTAGCCCTAGAGTGGGTCTAGTCACAAACAAGGACAGATCAACATAAACAGTTTAAAGTTAGAGGCCTACCTCAATCGGTGGTCGATGAAGTTCCGTTTTGCTGCTCCACCTTCCGCTTCCTTCTCCTCAATGAGTGATCAACCTGAAATAAAGCAAAGGAAATACAACAAAGCACATAACTGGAAACAACAATGAACTATTTACTCACAAATTCAAGAAGTCATGAGCTATCAAGTACATTGCATACAAGACATAGGAAGACATCATTGATTGCATTAACAATGAAATAAGAGTCAGCTTACAACCAAAGTCTTTACGTCACTAGCCTTCTTAGAGGGATCCAGCCAGCATGTTCTTCAAGCATTCACTCTATGATGATGGATCTCCCAACATACCAGTCTCTCTCACTCACAAGTTTAACATGGAATCAAGGGCCCTTCATAACCTTCCCCAAACTAGCAACACTCTCACACTTATCACACTCACACCAGCTATCTATCAAAGCACTAACAACACTGTACAAACCAAGATTTCTCCAACTACCAACTAGCCAACTAGCTGATCATATCAAAAGTGAGTGTTTAAATAAGAGAAGGAGCCTCCATGAAAGGTGGAAGGGAGAGCTTATCATCAAGGAAGGTAGCACAATTGATGGAACTGCCACACCAGGGAAGGAAGGGTGACATAAACTAGGCCAACAACTAGGTCTAGAGTCATCTGGAAGGCCGACTGTTGGAACAAATTCGCCCAATATGGATCATTGCGGGCACAAAACTGAGCTTCAGCACTAACATCGCTAGTGATCAGTGTAGCCAGTCAGATCATCACTGAAGTTGGCACATAGCCCCACGTTGGTCCATAAAATCGAGCCATCGCGGGAATCAAATGTACTTCCACGCTGGCAGTGCGAATGGACTGTTCATTAGTGCCTTTCAGCGCATTTATTAAGCCCATAACCACAATGAGGCAGATAACTTAGGAAAAGTGGGTCAATTGGCAGCATAGGAGAGCATTTGTCTGTCATGGGTATGTTTGACTTGGACACATGACACAGTGGAAAGACCGGGAGTGAAGGCAGTGATAAATTGCTGTGTAACAGATGCCCCCTAAAGTATGAAACCCGAGAGAGTGGGACGGGTGAAATGCTTTACAAAACAATTGAGTTGGAACACCATATGGAAGAACCTGTAGGCACAAGCACAAGATCTTTGATAGTGAATTACATGTAGTCTAGGCATGGATGCAGCCATCCAAAAGACATATAAACAAGGTCTGTGGTCTGGACACAGCCATCCAGCTAATGAGACTATGAAAATGACAAAGGTATGGTCGCAGCCATCCATGAAGACTCAGGTATGGTTGCAGCCATCCATCAAGCAGTCATGTAATCACAAACCAATCCACGTAGCCTGAACATGTGTAATCTAAGTTCGGGGTCTTGAACCCAACCGACCATAGTAAAAATTCTAACATGCGAATAGAGGTGCTGAAGTCGAGCATGAGAGAAAGTCGCTTGATTACCGATCGGTGATGTAAATTGTTAACAAGTGCGAGAGAAACCAGCAATAAAGAAATGCTTCTCAAGGTACTGTCCAGTACAACCCATGAAGTGTGAAGAAGGAGCTGAAGTCGAACACTCATGGAATCACCCAATCGATGACCAATGATGCAATTCGACCTTCAGGTGCGAAGAACTTGCCATTGAGGCATGCAAGGTCCAAGGTACCAAAGGGGATCCCTAGATCGATCACCTAGATAATGAGCTGAAGTCGACAGGAGACGATTTGTTGCAGGAGGGCCATAATGTTTCCCCCATCAACGACATGAGACGAGGAACAAGAGGTAGATGGAAAAATAGAGTATCGAAGAGGGAGACAGAGGTGTAAAGTACAGAAGGATTATACTCTTGAACATGTCGGCGACACGACTCCGAAGGGTGGCAACATTTAGGTACCAATGGATCAAAGGCCTAATGAAGATGACATAGATCAGATGGAATGAGGCTAAATGACAACCCAAACCCATAGAAGGCCAAATGATGATGTATGGATGTCCCAACCCAGCAAGAAGCAAAAGTGTCAATGTTCAAGAGTGACTTGCTGCCATAGACAATCAATGATAAACCTGTTGTTGAACCAAACCTAGGAATAGTTTAACGAGCCCTAGGGAGGAAAAGCTCGAGTCTCATCATGGTGATGAGTCCAATGTTGTCAGGGTTTAACTTGTCTGACATAGGTAAAACTCAGAGTATTTTTCATGTTTAGGGAGTTTGAAAAAGACACAGAAAAGAAAACTCTAGGGGGGTCCTTTTTCATAAATTTGTGTCTCTCAAGCCCAAAAAAGTATAAAATGATACTCGAAAGAACCGCTTGAACATTATGATCAAGGAGTACTTTTTTTAATTAGTGGTGTCGACCTGAAAAAGTAAAAAAGGGATTGATACCACGTCATTCCGTTACCAATAACGTGCCTGAAACGACAAAAGCCCGACAATCTTTTCTCATTTAAACGGTCAAAAAAAGAGCTTAAAGCAGACTACCTTTCATTTCGTGTAACGAGTTGAAAGGTAAAACTCGGCAATATTTTCGTTTTTAAAGTCAGAAAACAATGTTAAAGACGACTTTCTAGACCAAGTGCCCACAAAGTATGTGTAATTACACCACCTATAGCTCTGCACAAACACGTCAAAACATAAGACCCATTTGACATAAACGATAAATAGATAATTAGAAACCAAAAGAGTCCAATTAATTATGCGAAAATGGATAAAAACCCACATTCTAAAGTGCAATTGTAAATATTTTGAAAAATTACTATAAAAGGGGGTAATTCATTTCATTTTTACCATTGTACTGTTCATTTATCATTGGAGAATTTCGGAGCACCAACCAGAGCTAACTTCTCAAGTTGATTGCGGCCTCGTTCGTTGATGGTTCGACACGAAACTTTTGCCAAGTAAGTAGATATTCTCCTGCACTTCATTTGAGTGGTTTTTTGTTGAATTTAATCATTGGACATGGGAGTTTGAGCGGATTTTTGAACATGGGTTCGCCACTCGGTCATCGCAGGTTTACCACTCGGGTTCGCGATGACCAAGCGTGACTTACACATAATGCTCTGAGGTCATCGCAGGAATGTGATGTACTTCCATGCTGATCGTGAAAAAATTTAACTATCAACCTCACGTCATCGCGACTATTTTAAAAATAGCCGCGATGGCGATGCAAAATGATTTTTTTATGCAAATTAAGGATTGAATTTGATAACTAAGGTTCTAATTCATTTTTTCTTGTTATGCAAGGCACCATGTCCTTCGTTTGGCAGGAGAGAACCCATGATGTTAACGACGAAGAGGCTTTTGCTGATGTCGGATGTCGAAATGCCTTACGCGCATGTGGATTGCTAAAGTTATTTCTTACTCCTCACCTCTGGTCCCAACCGGATCTACTGGAGATGATAATCCATGCATGGAACCTGATGGATGGGAAATTCATAATCCACGGCCGAGATATCGAGTTTGATTCCACAAATGCGTATTTTTTGACCGGATTTCCCCGACGGGGTGAGAGGCCAATCTTGGAGGGCCAACGTCTCGGGGGCGAATCACTGGATATGATAATGGCACGAGTGTGCTCCGGGGCACGAAAAAAAAAGAGTGGGAAGGTGGCAATCCCAATAGTGGACGATATGGTCCTTCGTGTAGTGCTATTTATGGTGACCAGGGTAGTGGGCTCCGAAGCCCAACACGAGGCATCGAAGACTCAAATACAGTTGGCTCTCGAATGCCTTAATCCCACCATGTTCAACTGGGCAGAGACGGTGACGACAAACATAAAGAGGCAGCTTACCAACTATCATCGTAGAGAGACGAAACAATTTGGATATGGATCCATCTTGATTTTGCTCATGCTGGAGTCGGTGCCGGCACTGCAATTGCAGGATATGGACCTGTATGCGCCCAAACCATGGGAGACTAGGATCACTCAGTGGGCTCATGTGATGCCACGAGGAGGTGGCGGACGCCCAGTAGCATGGGGGATATTGTTCCGTGAGTGGTTGGAGCACTAGACTATCTTTATAGAGGACTGGCCATATGCTGGGATGGATTTTTGTGGTGATCCATATATGCAGCTGCCCCCTGGCGATCAGTGGGATGATGGTGGTAAAGCACTTGATCACGCTATTTTTTGAATTTTATTTTTTATGATGCTTTTTGATTTTTAATGCATATGCCCTAATGAGATACTCTATGGTACTTGCATATGTAGGACTTGTGAGACCCATAGGACTAGCTCCAGAGGCGCGGAGAGATCCAGAGGGTACCAGGGAGCTAGCCTTGGCTCCTCCAGTCGGTGATTCAATAGAGACAGTGGCACAGAACCTTGAGGGTCTGACCACGGGGATCTCGGATTATATGGGGATTGAGGAGGCCCCCATAGAGTTTCAGATTCACACAGTAGGAGTGATTCCTAGGTTGCACCAACTATTGAGACGGGTTGCACGGGCGGTGGTATGCCATAGGGAGCATAACCTACCACAGTAGACACCTAGGTTTTATCTTGTTGATTTGTTGAGAGACATGTGTCTCGGATGTATGGAGAGCACAAAGTCTATTTGGACATATACATTTATTTTTTGAGCACCTCGGTGCACCACACGAGATATATATATATACATATTCCTATGGTTTATTATTGTGTTTTTAATGCTTCTATATGCTATTTTGATTACATGTTATGCAAATGTCTGTCTAATACATAATTAGCTAATGCATCAGTTAACGTGTTTAATCGTCTTGGAATGTTTTGATATGTGATGAAACCAAAATTCCTCTCTAACAATTTAACATGTAAATACAACGTTAAAATCCGATGATCTCTAACGGAATAATGCCCATTAAGCTAGTGGACATAAAGCTGGGAGTCTAGATTCACAACCAATGCATGAATGCCGAGGTTGATGGCCTCAATCAATAATTCGATAACAGCACTATATTCAGTGACATTGTTTGTGGTACAACCCAGACAAATACCTTAAAGGTCTACTAACTCACCGTGAGGATCGTAGATCACCCGCCCCATAGAAGACAAGTTGCGTGTACTACGACAGGCATCATCAGCGAAACCAACGTAAGGTGCACCAGACATCTGCACACGAAGCAAGAAGACACAACAAGCGGCAATTATGCCTACACACCAAGCCAAAACATGAAAACAAACACACACACACAACACACCTACTGAGAACACACGTATGTACAAATCAGAGTGCATGGGGTTCATGCATAATATTTTTTTAGATAAAGCCCATTCCGAGGCTTATCTAGAGGATTCCCCTCATAGTCAATCAGCTCATAGGCCCCTTTTTGCAAAACTCACTTTACAATATAAGGCCCATGCCACATAGGCTCGAATTTGCCTGCCCCCAGCTTGTCATTCACTTGATCATAAAGCAGGACTAAATCTCCTTCAACAAAAGAACGAGGATGGACAGTATGATCGAAGTGAGTGTTCACTCTCTTCTTCTGTGCTTCAATAGCTAGAGAGGCCAGTCGATGGGTCTCGTCTAGTCACTCTAGGTAGAGAAGGCATTCTTCTACCGGAGTAGTGTTGGGGAGTAATTCAACAACTAATTTCAAAGAAGGGATCTCGCACTCAATTGGAAGGGTAGCCTCCAGCTCGTAAACCAATTGGAATGGGGTGAACCCAGTGGCATCCTTCACTGATGTTCGGTAGGCCCACAAGGTGGAGAAAAATATCAAATGCTAGTTGGACTTGTGCATGCCAATGGTGTGCTGAAGCATTGTAACTAGAACCTTGTTGACAGCCTCCACTTGGCCATTGGCCTGAGGATAGTATGGTGTTGAGCTATCATGCCGCAGGCCCAACTAGGTCGTTAACTCGGTCATCATGTGATTATGGAAATGCTTGCCGTGATCAGTGACGATGGCCCGGGGGAATCTGAATCGTGATATAACATGATTAAACAAAAATTGCGCCGCTGTGTGACCGTCTTCAGCTAGTGTAGGCATTGCCTCGGCCCATTTTGTGAAGTAATCAACAACAACGATGATATACACATGCCCCCCGGCCAGGCGAGGGTTACAGGTCATATAATCAATGCCACATTTGGAAAAAGGGCTGATGATAACAACAGGGTGCAATGGAGCAGGAGGCTCACGCATTTTCCGTTGGTAGATTTGGCACTCATGACAAGAACGGACGACAAGAATGCAATCCTTAAAGATAGAGGGCCAAAAATATCTAGCATGGAGAATCTTTTGAGCAGTGGCATATCCGGACATGTGACCACCACAAGCACCAGAATGGCAGTCATTTAGAACTCATTCGGCTTCCTCGAGCGTTAAACATTAGTGGAGGACAGAGTCGGCACCGAGTCGGTACAAGGTATTCCCAATGATGCGATAAGGTTGAGAATGATGGTGAATCCATCTCTGAGCATCTTTTGACAAATCAGTGCGAAAAGAGGATGTCTGAAGATAGACAATAATGTCCACGTACCAAGGGTCGAGGGTGTTGATCAAGAACAAAGTTTCATCCTGGATATGATGCTCTAACAGAGAGGGTACGGTAAGAGATGGCAGAGAGCATAGTAACTCAGCGAAGACGAGGGAATTCTTGGACTTCACAATAGTGAACTCCAGGTCGAATTCTTGGAGGATAAAAATCCACTTTGAGTACTTTCCCCCCAACAACTAACGTGAAAAAAGGTACGTCATCGGGTTGCAATCAGAAATCACCTTCGTGGTACGCAATAGAATATAATGATGGAAACGTTCGACACATAAACAGTGGCCAATGCCAACTTCTCAACATGAGCATAACGAGTTTCCATATCTAGTAAATTGCGGCTGAGATAATAAATGACCTGCTTGGTGCCATCATCATCGTCTTGAACTAGATCCATGCCGATAGTGGTGTCAGCAGTGGTTAAGTAAAGAGTGTATTCCCAGTGATAGTCAAGGGGACGTAACAGGGGAGAAAAAACAAAGAGAGCCTTGAGGTTCTTAAACGACTCTTGTGCAACAACGTCCCAATGAAAAGGGGTGTCGCGTTTTAGTAACCACGTATAACCTTTAGCCACTTCGGCATAATTTGGAATGAATCGTCGTAGAAAATTTGCTTTTCCCTGCAAACTTTGCAATTGCTGCAAAGAAGCAGGGGGGGAGGACTTAGGATGGCTTCGACTTTAAGAGGATCCAAACGGATACCCTCTCGGGAGACGATGAACTCAAGAAGTCTACCTGACTCGACACAAAAGACACACTTATGCGGATTGAGCCGGATACGGTAGTGTATGCAACAGAGAAAATTTTTGCGAAGGTGGGTTGGATGGTCCTGGCGTTTCACTGAATGAGCCGAAAGGTCATCCAGGTTAGGCTGCACAATGTGTTGAATATCATGAAATGCGTACGACATTGCGTGTTGGAAGGTGGCACCAACATTTTTTAAGCTGAAAGGGAGTTTCTTATAAGCAAAAGTTCCCCATGAATAGATAAAGGCAGTCTTGTGTTGAACGGCGGGGGCGATATTAATTTGGTTATATCCAGAAAAGCCGTCCATGAATGAATATATCTCGCTTCTAGAACACTCATCAATGAGCTGGTCAATGAAGGGTGTGGGGAAGTTGTCTTTGGGACAACCTTGATTAATATCATAGTAATCAACACAGACTCTGATAGTGCCCTGTTTTTTAGCGACAGGGACAATATTGGAGACCCAATCTTTAAGTGGGATGGGGTAAATAAAACTAGCCTTGAGAAGCTTTTCAACTTTTGCTTTAATAGCCGCAGCCTTTCGGGGGTGCACGGGGCGTAGACACTGTCGAATAGGTTTAGCCCCCGGATGGGTGGGTATCTCATGCACCACGATGCTAGGATCGATGCCGGGCATCTCTTCGTAAGACCATGCAAACACATCAAGAAACCTGCATAGAGTTGAATCTCCTTTGGAGTACAAGTTACCCCAACATGGATATGCTTGACAACCCCTAGTTTAATATAGATGTCGATCGGCTGAGTTTGCGTAATGTTTCCCATATTCCCTTTAGAGGACACTTGATGGAACTGAATAGGTGTCTGAAGAGGTTGAAAGGGAAAAACAAACTGCTCAAGACAAGTAAGCATTTCCCGATGGGTAGGGAGAAACGAGGAGTGATTGTGATGATCAGACCAAGGGGGTTACTCAAAAGACATGGTCTCAATAATTGCTTCATTAGTAGGAAAACTTTCCTGTAATGGGTTTGAAGAAGCACTATCTCCAAGCCAAGGGGAGTAAGCATATGAGTCGAGAGCACTGCTCGAAGGAGCAGATTCAAAGGATGGAGCCGATGTAGAAACAATTTTGATGTAGTTGAGCTCGGCAAGACTCAATGACATCTCATCGCCCCAGGATTCTACCTGATTAGGAGGAGGAAGAACCTGTGGATTAGAATGAACTGAAATCATATTAATAGGGGCAACGTTGGGAGGTGGGAGTGAGAAAACACCCATAAGGGCAGGATCCTTAAAGAGTCCAGCACCCACACTCTCAAAAGGAACAGAGGTATGCTCCACGAAAGGCAGATTGCCATCGGAGGAAGAGGCGAAGAAAGATAGCTGGTCCACAGTGACAATTTTCCCTTGATGAGGGTAACGAATGACACGAAATAGTGATGAAGCCACGACTCGCATGGCATATGTCTAGCTTCATCCTAAAAGGAGGTTATAGGTTAAATTTGCATCAACAAATTCAACCTCCACTTTGACCGTCTTCCCTTCCAATGTAATTGGTAGGTGTTGGAGGATACCATAAGGATGAGACTCTCTCCCATCAAAGGCCTCCAAGGTCGTAGGAGACTGGCTCAGAGTCGGAGAACCAATAGCCTTCCAACAAGCAACAGACATTATGCAAGTAGAGGTGGCTTCATCAATGACGGTACGATGAATCGTTTTGGAATTGATGATGACCTATATAAGGAAGGAAATTTGGTGAGGCAGCCTCAGTACATGGATTTCAAGGTCAAAATTAATCAAATCTGAGTCAGCTGGGTCAATGCCACCAATGGCCGATAGCAAAGACTTCCTCTGAGAGGGGTAACTTTGGAGAACTTCCAACGCAGACATAGCTGACGGAGCCTAAGCTAAGTCTTCCACAATGCTACAGTGTTGAGCAGCACGAGCATTGGGGTTGTACGATGATTTTTGGAGTATGCCCTTATGAGGAGGTCAGATGACTGTCTCAGTGTTGGGTCACTCAATATGAAGGGGGGAAGAACTAGACGGAGGAGCACTAGAGGGGACCTCAGGCTCCTTCCCGGTAGGCGACAGATATTCTTTTGCCCGAGTACTAATGTGGACGGGAATCGTCCTAGCCATGAATACTTGAGAGCCAAAGGGAGAAGAGGATTGATATGGATCAACCACCATTTGAGTTTGTTGTGAGGGAAAGGGTTCTTTAAGAATAGCAAGGGTTCCAGGGGCACCTTTGAGTAAACGACTAACTTCAGACCGCCTCGGCAGTCTTTGGTATAGTGATCCTCGTCACAGATAAGGCAAGGATACTTAGGCTTGCATTTGGTACCTTCCTCGGATGGAGGCTTAGGGGAATCCTATTTTGGTTATTAAGCTTTATTTTTCCCTTTTCCCTTCTTTTTCCGTTTCGAGGATTTGTCTGCCATGGTGGACTGGACAGCGTTCACCTCAGAAGTATTACTAGCATTAGACGCAGTCTGGGAAGTATTTTAATTGGAAGCATTCTACCTTTTCTTCCCAGGGTTAGCAAAATATTTCTTAGAAGGCGGATTAACAGAACCAATGACACCGTCAATGGAGGGTGCTAACGAAGCTTTGGAAGTTCCGGGCCTTGGAGTGTCAGGAAAATAATCATATAATGTACTAGACTGGGAGTAAACCAAGTCAAGGTATTGAGCACGCATGATAGCTTGCTCTTCAGTTACACATGCCCGCATAGCAATGTCTCGAGCTATTGGACTGACGAATGAACTCATGAACCAGTCAGTCAACAACTGATTGGGAATCCAAAACTTAACCAAACGGCGACGCTGCCTCCATTCATGAATATGATTGGAGATATGCATGGTCGTAGTCTGTTTTAAGGATGTAAGGAGATGTATGCCCGTTTCATAGCAAATCGGTAACTGAAAATGAGTTAAGAACACCATAGCTAATGAGTTAAAGTCCTGAAAATATTCACGAGATAATTCGATATACCACTTAGCAGCAGAACCAGTGAGAGTCTGTTGAAAGAGGCGAAGGTGGGTTGAATCATCAAGCCATGAATTTGACGAGCACCATAGATGATATGTCATAACGTGAGCCTAAGGATCTTCTCCAGCTTTGCCATCAAACTTGGGACAATAACCTTGAATTTTAGCTAGAACCGGTGGCCAATACGGATTATGAAGGATAGGATCATTGGTTAGTTTGGACACAACCAGTAATTCCAACGTTGCTAAAAAGGGTAACTGAGGATGAAAGGACATTTACGGCCGCGGGAAGGAGGTAGTACTAGAGTTCCACCTAGCTGTCTATTTCCCCCATTGGTTTTGTCCAGACGGACTAGGCCCATAAGGGTTTTTTCCGTAGGAATTTTGCCCATGGGGGTTATAGCTATAACTTGGCTAGCAAGAGCAATATAGTGTTGCTGGAAATTCTGATAAGGATTTACCTACGGTTGTTGATAATT
>APFE030369961.1:0-13519 GCA_000404065.3 Pinus taeda
TACAAATATTAATATGGGCTTTATTGACTCTTGACTATGACGTGATCCCATGACATGAATAAGGGGGTTAGGGTGGGACCCTAACAAGGCAACACTTTACCCCAGAAAATCTGATAGCCAACTTCAATCTGCATACTCTCTGTACGCAACCTAAAGTTGTTAAGATTATTTCATCTTGAGCATAGTTTGAATTGGCTAGTTGAGGCCCAAATTTAAGGTTACAGCTTTGCAAACTCAGTGCTTTCTGGGTAAATTGTTTGCCAACAACATTGCATCATAACAGTGCTTCAAACCCAGAATATCAGCAATAGTGCAGATCACTATCACTTGGAAGAATAAAATGACAGAGCAGTCTTGAGCCCTAAACTTTACTAACTCAAAATCAAAACAAAAATCGTGGCCTAACTCATTTCCATAACTGGTGAAATGGTTTTTAGTATCTGCTGGTTTATTTGTAATTAAAATTTCATATCATAGTATTTATCATTAGTTGTGATCTCTGTTTTAGAAACAGGTTTCAATTTTTTGGCTTTGTTGGTAATAGGATGGAGATGTAGTCACAATTACTATGGTGTTGTTTCCTAATGGCGGAAAAACTATTGTCTGACCCATAACCATTAGTCAGACATGCTCATGAATATGTATAGTGTGGTAGCAAGTTCTGGTTTAATTGTTATGATCATCAATGGATACAGTGGTCATGGAAAAACTTTTTTTTTAAGCCCAGAAACTTGTAGAAAGCATCACTTTAGACAAACTGAATTCAGAAGCTTATTCTTCAATGGAATTTATTTCCCTGCGTGGTTTGTGTCTGTTTATGACTACTTGCATAAATATCAAGTTATTGTACTTTAATCTTTGGTTGATGTCCATCCTCTACCTCCAGAATGTCAATAATGTGTGTTCTACTTATGGTGTTGTAAGGTGTTGTTCTTTGCAACCTGCTTGATCTATATTGGTGTATGTTTTTGGACCCTTTACCTGACCTTCGTCGTATGCTTCAGAGCCTCTGATGATTTAGTTTACACTGATGTCTGTGTAGATCCTTTCCCTCTTTCATCTACTTATCCTTGCAAGTTATTGTTTCCTAGCCTTTAACTGAGATCCATCCTTTGCTTCGGGGAAAATGATGACGTACATTCTACTCGATATGTAGATTGTTGCCCTCTGCAATCTTCTTACCCTTATCAGGTTATCCTTATCCTTTTGATATGCAGTCCAATCACGAGTTTGTAACTTTGTGGAACGTTTCCATCTGCAATATTCTTATCCTTTGCTGAAGAACTGCCGAGATTTAGAGTGGGAGCACAGTTCTATCTTTTTTCCTTGGCCTATTATCAAGCTCAGGGGACCACATTTGTTCCTCTTTATAGTCCATTTTTGCAGCTTTCTAACATGAGGAATATCAATGATCATTCATATAGATAGTTCATTACCTCCTTTTATGTTTAACATTAAATCATATTGCAATAACGAATGTAAAGTGTGCCTTGTTAGTGAAAGGGATTCAGACACAAACAATTTTCTAGTTTTCTAGAGCAAGAAGAAACTTAATATGCAAAATATCACTTGGAAACTTGCACGTGATAGACCATAAAAGCTAAATAAAGAACCTAAGTACATCCAAAGCTACATTCAAATTGGATGGATATGTAGATATTCATTGCCAAGCATTTTACTGCAGGCAACATTATTAGCTGATATAGTGTTTGGCCTCCCTAGTTAACAGATGGGACTTCATTCTATTTCTATTGTTAGTTCTATGTTGCTAGTAATAGTCCATGACATAAAATAAATTGTTTCTTTGGGTCCAATCGTGCTTTCCAGACTCTAGAGTCTCTCAGTTCTTCTTTCTCTAAGGGTGCTGGAGCTAAAAGTAGTTCAATTTCTACTGAACTCTGTTAAGTGTTACTATCTATAGGGCCTTGCTCGCATTCTTGCAATTTTGAATATTCTTGATTGTTTTGACAAATTATAGTTCAAACCTCCATCACCATGGGAGCGGTTGTCTTCCAGTTAATTAATCTCATCATTGGACAGTTCTTGCATGGTGACAATATCCTTACAAGATTATATTTATCTTCAAGTTGTTCTCCAAACAACCATCTTCAAGTGATTAACTGTCTTCATGTCATGAAAATAATTTGGTCTTTTGTTGGCTATACTGAGACGACTACAGTTAGGGGATATCACCTAGGCTTGGAAACATCTTTGGATCCGAGGAGTCTCCTGTAAATGGTATGTTATATTGAACCAATCGTCTAAAGTCGATCTTCAAAGAAGTTAGGGAGTCTTTTGTAGTTTTTCCAGCTTCTTTACATTTACAGGCTCCCATATATAGCATGACTTGTTGACCCAACGCGCTTAGGCTCATTTCCAAAGAAGCTAGGAGTCCTTTCTGATTATCCCTGTGTCATTACATTTCAATATTGTTTCCCTCGTACCTTCATGGCTTCAAAAGTGAGAAAGAGGCTTTATATTAAAACAGATCTTCGACATACTTCTACTACAAGGTGGTTCTATGTTGATGTTATGCCTGCGTCAAATACATTTTACAAATAGAGCTAGATACTCCCTTTGAATAATAATAATAATAATCTAATTTTTAGGTCATGGCCAAGCCAGACACGAAATTGGTTTATGAGACCCCTTGTTTCTGGGACAAAGGATCTGCCTCCTTGCAGTGATTTGACTACTAAATTCTGTGGAGGTTTACCTTCTCTACTCTCCTCTAGATTTGAATCTATGACCTCTTACAAGGAAATACACGTTCTTAACCATTAAGCCCACCAAGGCCATTATAAGCTTTATCTTTGTACAAATTTTAAACTTAACATTGCATGCTTTCTGTAGATGAATGATTATAGAAATAAGCAGATGAGGTTGTTAAGCTTCTTGGAACCTATAAATGGAGACACCAGATCTGCAATATAGTGAGGATGTCACAACGAAGACCTAAATTTAGTTTATGGTTGTAATGCTCATGACTTCCGTTGACTAGCACGTGTCATTTAAATACCCTCTACTTTAAACATAGGGATATAGTATAGAGTGGTTTGAGTTACTACAAAGCCCAAAACATGCCAATAGTTTTCCCTAAGTGATCTAGTACTATTCTTACCATTTGATAGTTTTTTTTTTTAAGGCATGGTTAATTGGTTAAAGTATTCTTAATTGAATTGAACTTCTCCAAAAATCGATTTTCGCTAGAATGCATCAATGTAGCATGGTGAGATTCAATGTAATGGTTTCTTCTAATACATACATATTAAGCCTAGTTTTGTAACTAAGTATGTTTTGTCATGTTTGTTTATTAAGACAAAGAAATCTAGAAAGTAATCAAGAAATTAGTTAATAATGAATAGGTACAGGTAATAAGGAAAAACAACGAAACTAGTAGGCAAGCAATCCAAAGAAAAATGCGCTGACATGATGTAACCTAAGTTTGAGGAAAAGAGGATGCCAACAATTATTGCATGGTGCATAACAGATGGAGGCCGGACAAAGATGGTCTAGTGGGGTAGAATTTTCTAGTGAAAACATAGATTGAATACTATGGACTTGTGTAAGGCTTACTGTGATAATTATTTTTAATGATATTAAATTAAATGAGAAGATCAATTCGTAGAGAATTTGTGATTTTTGAATGGAAGCTTATTTAGTCAATAAAAGACCAGTGAAAATATTAGGATACACTTTTACCCTTATTCTAATGTTGAATAAAAATGTCGTGAAAAATAATGTATCTCTAGTTTTGGATAAAAGGACCCTCAACTTTCTTCTTAACTTTTGTGGTCACTGGCCACTTATGAAAGGAGTAGGCATCTTTAGAAATGCGGTGCCATTTAGAGGGGAAATACTAATAGCAGCAGGGAAAAGGAAATTATTCCATTCGTTTAATTATTTCTCATTTGTCTGGTCATATTTTGAGCTGCAGTGTATATCATGAAATTGTTTTGGTACTAGTAAACAATGATTAAATATATAAATAAATTTGACCCTTTTGACATTTAGAGGACATTTATCTCAATTTACAAAAAAAATAAAGTATGAAAATCATGTTGGAAACAATTTTTGAAGTTTTGAGTCTTTTATTTTCAAGATTAACTAAATGGGTTTGGAAGATGAAAAACCATCAAATTGGAAGAGTGGGACTTTTATATTCACTAAGGTTTTAAAGAAGTTATATGCATAAAACTTATACTAGCACCTTCTAGTGGAATTAAAAGTGCATTAATCCGTTGCTTACCATTATTTTGGTTTTGGTACCACCTTATAGCATATCCAAGTTCAAATGCTATTTTCCATGACGGACAGTTGAATCTGTTTCAACTCTAATTGTTATTGAGGGGTTCCACAAGGATGCCACATGAGCGTTTATGATGCCCATTTTAACGTAGATAGCCACCTATGTTAAGGTTCTATTTTGTAGTTCCATGTTGTTATTTATGAGCATTATATACAATTGGCTGGACACGTGAAAATCAATTGATGGATTTGGTATTAAAGATGGAAATGTTGGATGTATGACCAAATGTATGACTTACTTGGTTACAATTTATCTAGCGCATGACTTGTCAGAGTTATTGTTGCATCGTATAGGCTTATATAGATATGATTTATCTAATCATTGACTTAGTGAAATTATGATTTATCTGATGTAAGATTTATTTCTAGTATGAACAACAAAAATTAACACGTGGACACTAGGCTTAATAAACATGATGTTTAAGATCATGTATCTATATCTATTTTGTGGTTATATATATGCATGGATGAGAACTAAACTACAGATTGGAAAGAACCGTATGATAACCAAAATCTACTATTCCATTGGGGAAGGTCGAGACGACCAACAAGGAAAGGTACGATGTACATTGTTCTATTACATTTAGTATCTACTTGATATGCACTCTTATGACACGAGTAAAATGCAAATGACAGGTGGCAAGACGACCTGACTGGATTATTCGATGACAAGTCCAACTATCTCTGTAGTGTGGTTCGTGTTAGGGCGTTGCCCCTAGTTCTGAAGGAGGGGTGGAGGCATTTCCCACCATGTATCCTCCAAAACCTGGAATCGTGGGAGGGCAGTGGTGGACACGCTCCCCTAGACGTGTGATGACGATTGCCAATTTCCTGCTAGGGAAGTTAGGTCGATATATTCGACGCTTCCACCATGTCGGTTTTATCAATGGTTAGTATGGTCGTTGCCACTGATAAAGCAGTATGGGACGGATAGGGTGGGGACGGAAGTAGGTCAGGATGGATAGGAGGATATAGATCAGTTGGAGACTCTTGATGGGAAGTAATGTCATTGTCTGACTTATCAAATTTTATTGCTATAACTCTCTTTGATTTGCTATGCTTTCGAACTCCTTGTATCTTCTCATTCTAACTTCGGGATTAATTTTTCTGAAGGAGGGGTGTATGTAATGCCCCACTTAAATCTTATCCTGCAAATTTTATTAATGTTTACATTATCTGAAAATATTGAGAAATATTGGTCTAATATGAAATTCATGGTTTCTATTATTCAAATTCCCAAATTACTTTATCAAATTGAATCTTAGGTAGGATATGGTCTCCTTCCATTATTTCAAATAATATATGTATTCATCTCACATTCCCCAATGTACCCTCACATTTACTAAGGAGAAGACATGGTCCTCTTCAACTCATTATTAATATATATATTCATTTCACATTCCCCAATGTACCCTCACATTTACTAGGGTGAAGACATGGTCCTTTCCATGTAATTATATATCACATTTCCCAATGTACCCTCACATTTACTTGGGAGAAGACATAGTCGTCTCCATTTAATCATCAATATATATATTCATCTCACATTCCCAAATGTACTTTTCATATTTACTTGGGAGAAGACATGGTCATTTCCCATTAAATTCCCAATTTTATATTCATGTTACATTTCCAAATGTACTCCCAGCTTTACTTGGGAGAAGAGAAGTCAACTGTAAGGATGGATAAGAAGTTAATGACATTAATGAGAAGTGGTTGAGGAGGAGAAGGGAAGGGGGGGTCTTGCTTGGGGGGGGTGGTTGGTTGTGATTGTTTGGACTTGTTGTGTTTTTGGAGACCTTAGGAATCTGTGGAGGTATCTTGGGTTGTTGAGAGGAGGGAAATATTGTTATCTTGGTCTGGATCTTTTATCTTGGACACACACACTACATCTGGTTGGACTTGGGCTCGGAGGGCTAGGGAACCTATGGAGGTTTCCTTGGCTAGGGATTATTTCCTAGTTGGCTGGGAGGTAAATCCGATTGGTTCTATCAAGAGGAGCGTTCAGCAGGAGACGCAGGACAAAGGTATCTCCATTAGCCACTGGTACAGGTATTCCTCCATAGACTACTCTTGTAAAGTTTATTAGAATGAAATATTCACCTTAGTTTATGTTGATTATAATGTAAATGATAAAATTTTATTTGTTTAAAAGCTGTGTAAGTACGTAAGTTATCTCCTCTTATTGCATTTAATTTCATAAGAAATTAGATTTGTTAGTAGATCCTAGGATAGGGTTCTTACAAACCCTGCACTGGAAGAGATGGAAAGGGAGAGATAATATAATGGGTACCTAGCAAACTGGAGCATAGGAAAATATAACATAATATTTTTGAAAGTTTCTCTAAGAAGGGTTGATACTAACCTACACATCAAGGAGAAAATTGTTAGAAACTAAATAAACCAAAAATAAAAGAAAAAAAATACACGTGAAATAAATTGAAGGATAACAATCAAGGTTTTAAGTGGTATAGTCAAGGTTTTGTATTAAAAGTTAGTTTATGGGGCCTAGAGCAGATTTCTCTTTATTCGCTCTTTATTCTTACCGGTTAGAAACTCTAGATAATAATCCAACCATGTTAAGTGTTATCTGTGGTGTGGTCTCTAGATGATTTTGATGGCTTAGATGCCCTCCTTAGCAGCTACTCAAGCCACTAACCTAGTAACAAAAAAACACTTTCTTACTAAAAATTCATTTAGATGCCCTCCTTAGCAGCTACTAACCTAGCAACAATAAAAAAACACTTTGTTATTAAAAGTTTGCCTAATAATTTAAGAGACCTAACAAGTAGACCACATTTAGTCTATTAAAAACAACGAAAGAATTAAGTAGTGATTGTGATATGTGAATAGTGATAGATGTTGAGATAGAAAATATATATATATATATGGGGTCGGGAGCCATGTTAAGCATTAGGTGTGGTGGGGATTGTGATATGTGAATAGTGATAGATGTTGAGATAGAGAATATCCATATATATATATACGAGGCCCCAAACCATACTAAGCGTTAGGTATGGTGTGGTCTCTAGATGATTTTGATGATTTAGATGCCCTCCTTAACAGCTACTCAAGCCACTAACCCAATAAAAAACACTTTGTTATTAAAAATTCACTTAAATGTTGTCCAATACTTTGTTACTAAAAATTCACTTAAATGTTGTCTTTAGCAACTACTCAATCCACTAACCTAACAACAACAAAGAAAACATTTTGTTATTAAAAGTTCATTATTAAAAGACCTAACAAGTAGCCGACCTTTAGTCTTTAAATACAACGAAAAAATTAAGTAGAGAATATGATATATGAATAGTGATAAATGTTGAGATAAAAAAGATCTATATATACATGCATCAATATTAATAATTATAAAGATGTGTATATATACATATCAATAACATATTATTGATTATGATTTTTACCTGCCTATTAAATATGATTATTGATAACCATTATAAGCGTTAACCCTGTATTCCAGTTTGAACGTAACCTAGATGCTCTCAACGTCACCAGTTTGGTGTCCGAGTGTTCACGGAACATGTGTAGAATTGGACGTCATTTGAGTGTCCTTTCTGCGTCCAATTCCAGAAATTCGAACATTTGATCGATAAGTTTTGATTCCCGTCCATTTTAAGATGATTATGATTGGCAAGTTTGGTCATGTTTGGACCAGAAAACCACCATTCTTCATGTGGGGACGCCTTTGAGGTGAGGAGTCCGTCGTGGATGAACCTGTCTTCGTACTGGGGACGCATTTGAGGTGGGGCGTCTATTTTTAGATTAGCAATGGTGACATAATGTATTATAAGCACTAAAAAGCGGCAGGGATCCTTGAAATGCAGGAGTTGGGTTGAAAGAAGTTTGTGACTGGCTCTAGAATTCTTCAAAGCTTATTGCTCGGTTGGTTGATCTGAATGTAGAGTAAAATGACACCTGGAACAACTCTCAAGTTTACATAGTACTGTTCCAGATTAGACCACAAGCCAGATCAGGTGACTTCCCATCATTATGACGTTACTGGCAAGGCTGGCACTGGCAGCGGCTTCTTTGCATTTGGAAAAAAAATGGAAAGGCTTTCCTCTCATTATCATCATCATACTCGTGGCTCTGTTTGTAGGCCTGCAGTCCGGCTCTGCTATGAGCCTCTTGAAAATAATGATCCCAACGGCTACCACTTGTAGGTGGTCTGAGCTTGTTTTGTGTATTTGCCTTTGCAATGTGCTATCTTTAACCAGATAGTTTGCAATGTGCTATCTTTAACCAGATAGTTAACATGTTAGATTCTGAAATATTTTGGAAAAATCTACCATAGAAATAAAATGCGCCTGATATATTAGAGAGATTGCCGATTCTGAAATATTTTATCTTTTCAATCATATGTTCAAAATATTCTGTAATTGACCTCAAGTTTCTGGAGTTTCTCTGTATTAAATATTTCATAGTCTTGCGATTTTCTGATTGTGGTGGGTTCATTGCATTAACGCAGTGAATAACGGTGGGATGATATCGATGATCGGGGAGAATGAAGTAAATCTCGTCAGCGTACCGACAGAGCAGGAAGAGCGATATTACTCGCCAGCAGCACTAGGTTTCGGAGAGAGTAAGTGTTCCTATAACGATGCCACTTCTATAATTAATCTCCAACAGCGAGAACCTTGGGTACCTTGAATGCTCGTCAATTCAAGGTAACCACTGGACTACAGGGTTTGAATTTTTTCGGCTGCCATGGCTTCCCATAGCATTTCATTCCAAGAGTATCGTTTGGTCCTAATTGTGGAGGGTTGCACACTGTTTATGTATATATATTATATTATTTTCTAATTCCTGGAATAATATGATAAATAGAGTAAATTGTAATCAGTGTATAGTGAAAACAAATTGAATTTTAGTTAGTTGGTATAAATAAATAAAAATTAAAGTTATTACAAATATATGTAAATTTACATATGGTTTTTTTTAGTTTTTTTTTTAAGATATCTATATCAAATAATATTTATACCCAAAATCTCATCACTATTTAGCTCAAAAAGTTAGGTGTTTCATATGAACACCATCAATCTATCTGGCTTCCATTAACTTATTTAGCTTTAAGGGTTTCTAATGAAGATTATTTTGCTGATGAGAAAACGCAGATTTTAAGAAGAATAGTTACAATAGGTACCAAGGTGTCAGAGCTAAAAGCTAGCCAGAGACCTAGAACTAAAAAAGAGTCGATTGAGGTGGCTAATGTTCAGCTTCCTTTATCCAAGGGACAATTGACAAGATTGATAGGATTCTTAAGAGGCACAAGGTGGTTTCCACCTTTAGACCATTAAAAACTATTTGTATCTCTTTCAGATCCGTCAAAGACCCTATGGATCCCAAAAACATGAAGGGTGTTTATTTGATTCTATGCTCTTGTTGAACCCTCTACATTGGAAAGACTTGTCGTTCCATATTTCACATAATTCAAGAGCACGCAACGGACCTTAGACATTGTAGGACTCACTCATATGCTTTAGCCGAACATATTGAAATGACAACATATATGTTTAAAGGATTCCAAGGTCCTTGCAAGGCTTGATCATTTCCATCACCGTAAATTAAGAAAAAGAATTAATACTACCATAAATTAAGCAAAAGAATTAATACTCTTAATAAGGATGAGGGATGGAAGGTCAACAATTCCTAGGTCCCTTCCGCCCTTTTAGTTTTCTCCCCTCCTTGGTTTCCTTCTCCTATCCTTATTATGTTTTTCTAAATAATTATTTTTGTATTCTCTTTAGTTTTATAGGTTTAATATATATATAGATATATATATATATATATATATTAAAATTATATTAAGTATTATTGTTGTTAAAGAATATTGAATAAAATAAATAAAAAAATTTAATAAAGTATTAAAGAATTTTTAATATATATTTATTTATTAAGTAAAAAATTGATATTGTATTATATAATATAAATGATTATTAATATTTATTTGAATCTTAAAAGTTTATCATTATTTATAATATTTATCTATGACTATAAATTTTACAATTGCAATCACTAATAAATGATGTTATCTGCTTCCACATTTCTTGATCATGAATCTCAGTAAGGGTCAAAACCCCTCCACCAAGATATCACAGAAGCCTCAAATTAAGAACATATATGTATAGTTTTTAAAATAATAATAACAATAAGAAAAATTAATTAAGTATATATAATAAAAAAATTAAAAATATATTATATAAATGTGTTGGTTTAGGGAGATCACTCAAAGGCTAACCCATCAAACTAAAAAGGCCCAAACCCAATCCAGGTAGATCAACTCAAAAGGGTAGCCCGCCAAACTAAAAGGCCTAACCCAATCAAGTAGATCAACTCAAAAGGGTAGTTTGCCAAACTAAAAGGCCTCACCAATCCACGTAGCTCAACTCAAAGGGTAGCCTGCAAAACTCAAAAAAGGCAATCCAGGTAGATCAACTCAAAGGTTAGTTCACCAAACTAAAAAGGCCTCACCCAATCCAGGTAGCTCAACTCAAAGGGTAGCCTGCCAAACTCAAAAGGCAATCCAGGTAGATCAACTCAAAGGATAGCCCGCCAAACTAAAAAGGCCTAACCCAATCCAGGTAGATCAACTCAAAGGGTAGTTTGCCAAACTAAAAAGGCCGCACCCAATCCAGGTAGATAACTCAAAGGGTAGCCCGCCAAACTAAAAAGGCCTAACCCGATCCAAGTAGATCAACTCAAAGGGTTGTTTGCCAAACTAAAAGGGCCTCACCCATCAACTCAAAGGGTAGTCCACCAAACTAAAAGGGCCTCACCCAATCTAGGTAGATCAACTCAAAGGGTAGTCCGCCAAACTAAAAGGGCCTCACCCATCAACTCAAAGGGTAGTCCGCCAAACTCAAAAGGCAATCTAGGTAGATCAACTCAAAGGGTAGCCCGCCAAACTCAAAAGGCAATCCAGGTAGATCAACTCAAAGGGTAGCCCGCCAAACTCAAAAGGCCTAACCCCAAGGATGTTGAGCCAAACTAGAAAGTCTTAATCCCATGGACGTCAAGCCAAACTAGAAAATCCTAACCCCAAGGATGTCGAGGAGATTTGACATTGTGATCTACATATATGTGAGATACTTAACAACAAGAACTCCACCAACTAAGCTATCCCTTAAGACTAATAATTCATTTTATATTAAATTAAATAATATAAAAATTAGGGTGGTCCTGATGATAAACCTAGATTGAGGTTCCAAACGTGGCCACCAATAATTCTTCATATAATTCTCCATGTGATTTTTCGAAAAACTTTAATCATTATATCATGAGTCACAGAAACATCTAGTCTAACAATATAAAAAATAAATATTTATTTTATATTTTTACCATAATTAATTAAAAAATGAAAACAAAAAACAAATCGTTTCAGTCATTGTTAAAAAATCAAAATTATTCTCAAATTGCCTTCATCAAAAAAGTTGTCTACATAACAAAACACTTTCCGGTCATTGTGGAAGTTTTCCTTTGTTATTTATAAAAATTAAAAAACTAGGTTTTTTAAAATTTAAAAGTTTCCATTTTATAATTGATCTTTTTATTTGTGTTGCCATTATTATTTTCTATTGATGTTGATGTAAACTATTTAAAATTGTTTTCCATTTACATTTTTATAATTGTATCTTTTATTTGGGTTGTGCATTATTATTTCTATGATGTTGATTGGTAAACCCTATTTAAAAATGTTTTCCATTTTTATAATTGTATTTTTTATTTGGTTGTTTTGCAATTATTACTTGTATGGGATGCTGATGGTTTATTTGGTTGTGTTTGGGGGTGTTGTGTTGATTTGGAGGAGTATATTTGGACGTTGGTTATTGAACTTTAACTGCCTTTAACTCGTAGTATTGTTATTAACATTTAAACATATCTGTGAAAGTGGGCAGGTTTGTTTTGTTATTAGATTTTAATTTTTTAATTTAATAAAGTAGGTTTTCTTTAGAGTGATGGGGAATAATGGTTAAAATTGTTTTTTAATTTATTTAATATTATTATTAAAATATTTATAATAAAATTAATTAGGTTTGAATAAAATAAATTTCTATATTTATTTAAAAAAAATTACAATCACTAACTTAGTAAATAGTTTTAATTTTTATCATAAATTTTAAAATAGTTAAAATGGGTTTTTCTCAGTTTGTATGTGATTGTTTTATTTTATAATTCATAATGAAGATTGATATGAATTGATTTTGGGTTTTTTATTTTTAACTTATTACTATGTTATAAGTTATTACACATTTGGTTGGTATCATTTTAAGTAGTTTATGTTATATGTTATTACACATTTGATTGGGAGTAGTTTTTGTTTTATTTATTTGATTATTTCTTTTTATTATTAGTTTATAGATATATTATTAACGATATATTTTAAAGGATAAGTGTTAAATGGTTTTTAATTATTAATTAATTATTTTTAATTATATTTAGTTGTTTGTTATTATTATTTATTGTTTTTAAATGGCATTAACATTTTGGGTGGGTCTAATGGTTAAGAGCATGTTTTCCTCTTAAAAAGGTTCAGGATTGGGCAGAGTATGTATATCTTGTAGACTTATCAGTAAATCATTGGACGGACGTGTGGGAGTGGGTCTCCTTGTCCCAAAAACCAAGGGGGTCTCATACACCAATTTGGTGTCTAGCTTGGTCGTGACCTTAAACGTGGATAATAATAATAATTAATATTCATTTTTTAAGAATTGAAATGAAATTGACATTTATTTTCACTTAAATGTGAGTCTTTGAAAGTGTTTTTTGTTATTTTTTTATAATTAATATTCACTAATTGTGTCAAGTCTCACTAGGATAACCTCTTGAGGATGGGCCTCTTTAGCAAGGTGACCTAGGATCAAACCATGAAACGTCAAGGGGGTGGTTGTGCCTATGCTAGAGGGAGGAGACATGCATGGGCCTCTTTAGACATGCAACCTAGGATCAAACCTCAGGGGGGTGGAGTAGTTGTGCCTATGTTAAAGGAGGAGACATGCTAAAAACTAAAAAAATCCAATCAATTTAGGGTTGGTGTGTCATTCAATAACACTGGTGGAAAAATTGTATTTGTTTTGCTATATATTTTATTATTGTTGAAAATGATTTTCCCTATATTTTATATTTAGTTGTTTTGTTTCATTTTGATAAATTGAAAATTATTTTTTGTAATTGCTAAAATAAATAAATATGAAAT
>APFE030369964.1:1165-37608 GCA_000404065.3 Pinus taeda
TTGTAAGTTACAAAATGTACAACTGTAAAGAAACACACTTTACCTAACTCTATACCTAACTCTATACTAGACCAAGTTGAACTTAACTATTTCCTATGTGTCAGAATATCCTAACAGCAATGGCTCCCTTTCCTCTCTTTCTACCTCAATTTCCTAATACCATTTTGGTCTCCCAGGTTCCCAATACGCTATTGGCCTCCTAGGTTTCTTTTTTTTTTCCCTAGAGAGAGGAATCAGGGAACTAATTGAGAGGACGAAACTAATTGAGAGGAGTCAGGGAGCTAATTTCCATCCCTTAATTTTCTTAACTCATTGAGCACTAGAATCTTGTCTCACATTTATTTATTTATATACATAACAATCATAATTTCCAATGAGTCTTTTACTGTAGTAAAAATAAAATTACTACGAGTTATCCACATAACTCCCTAATATTACATATGGCAAGGACTGGAAGTGTTTCAAGAAGAAATATATATAAATTACAACAATGAACATGGCATACTAGATGATGGATCAACATGAATAAATAATAAAATCATGGATAAATGAAAAATCATGGATAAATGAAAGAATGTGTTAGTCCACAGTATAATGATAGCAACATCCTACACACACACCAACAATAACTAATTACTAGTGTTTAATATTAAATAACCTTAATCGATAGATTGAAAGAGAACAACACTGAACATCGTAGTGGCGTGGAGGCTAGTGGACGTTGCAGATTTTTGGAAGGTATGTTGTCCTCTCCTCTACCTAAACTTGAAATATGTAACGTTGGCAACTAACATAACCCTAACTAACAATAACTCACCGTAACCAACCAACATTCACATCAGACGGCTGATAATATTTCAATCATCTAACATACAAGATGGAAGGTCTCAAAAGGTGCAAAGTGGCAACTCGGCAACTTGTTTTCAAAGCGAAATGCCTTACGGCGTAATAAGCTGACTTATGGAGTAAATATGGAAAAATGTTTTATTTATATACCATACCTCTAGTTTATTTATATTTTTATTAATTTACCATAGCTCTTTTATAAATATGGTATTTTGCCGATAGGATTCACTTAAATAAAACCTCTTTTTTTATCCTTCTTAGATAAAAAGAGGGTTATGGACTAAATATAAAAAAGATGTTTTATTTATTTACCATATCATATATTTTTATTTATTTACCACACATTTGGAGTAAGTATAATAATATGTTTTATTTATTTACCATACCTCCACTTTATTTTTATTTTTATTTATTTACACCCTTTAAATATAAGAAAATGTTTTATTTATTTACCATACCTTTTGTTTATTTATATTTTTATTAATTTACCATAGCTCTTTTATTAATATGGTATTTGTCCCAGAGGATTCACTTAAATAAAACCTCTTTTGCGAGCCTTATTAAATAGAAAGAGGGTTTTGGACTAAATATAAAAAGAGGTTTTATTTATTTACCATACTTCTGCTTTATTTATTTTCTTAGATATTGACACCCTTGCCATCGTGAAAACCAGCTTTTAAAACAAGGAGTGGTTCACAAAGCAATCAGGGCGATTGTGACCAGATATAACCTCCCATACCATAAAATTGGCAATTACAAACAAATTTAACATTGCAAAGCATAAAATTGTGAAATTGTTATGGAATATAACCTCCCAAACAAGGTGAATCAGGTCAAATGAGACTTTTCATAGTTTATCTGCTTTTGTTTTTTTCGCTAAAATGAAAACAATAATTATTTTTTAAATAAAAGCTGGGCTAAATATATGAAATGGGTGTTTTATAAAAAAAAATCCCCTCTAAAATAAAAAACCCCTTTAATTTTTCCCTTGGCTAAAATTTGCCCCTAAAAGTTACCATGCTAATAAGTACATGACAAATATCTACTATGAAGAAACTAGGGTTACATGAATGGAACCTATTATCACCCCAAGAAACTCTCCTAGGTTGTAGTTCGGAGATGCTCGGGAACATTACAAATTCAAATTATTGTTGCAAATGGATGAATAGAAGGAATGATGCTTGTTTAAGCCAGATAACCACTTCTACTTTGCTTGACCCCATACATGTGTGAACACCACTAGACTACAAGGCTTTAGATCACCAATTACTCACAGTTTAAGGATTGGGTGAATATGGAGAATACTGACCACACCAGTAGATGCACAAGACCATGTCATGGCCGGTTGCAACCAACAAAGAAGTCTGCAAATATAATTCCCTAATACACAGACAAGATGACAGCTCTCTAGCATTAGGTGAAAAGAAACCTGAATAACTTATTCATTGATACATGCAAGACTTTAAAACAGAGATAGGATGACAGCTTCTCGAATGCTAAACATCAAGAGATGAAAAATACAGCATATCAGGCACCACTTGGAAAAGAAGATACATGAAAAGTGAGCAATTAACAACAAAAGAAGCTTGTATTAACTGAAAATGAAGGTGAGAAGCTGTAGGTATAAAAATAGTTACAGTCTCCAAAAGTTGAACCTTACATCAAAACATCAACCATCAACCCTGATTACATCTTGTTTCTGGGTATATATAGAGGTTTAGTACAAACGCACTCGGCCATTCTAAGTATGGAGGGGTCATAATTGACCATCAACTCCTTTAACTACCTGATGGAGTCTCTGGTGCATTTCCTTGCTTCAGTGGATAGTTTTGATATTTTTCCTATGCTCTGCTATCCTTCTTGGGTAGGTGGAGTGCCATGTAGAATGAAATTCAATAACTGTTAAACGCATTCTCCTACCCAAGCTCTGTCCCTTTCCTTCTCAGCCATGCTTTTTGTTGAATATGGTTGTTGGGGAGCAAATACAACTAGTACTTGAAGACTGGCCACCTTCATTCTTCGGGAGCACGGAACAATTCATGGACGTGTATGGCATGGCGAGTGTAAGAACAGGACGGAGGAGCTAAACTAGCCTTTGGATCGGAAGGATAGATGGCGGGGATGAGTCCACGGGAATACCAAAGGAGGCGGGAGCGGGATGATTAGGGTCGTTGGATCGGGCACGGGTAGATCCAACGGTCATTGGGCGGTGGAAGTGTACAAAGGTTGGCAGGTGTAGACGGGTGGTAAGCGGTATTGATCGCACCACGCTGAGGAGTTTGGTGTAAAAAGGATGCAACACGCGATTCCATTCATAATGTGACACGTGGTAGTGGAGGGTAGGGGAAAACCACCCTCCATAGTGCGTTAATGTGGCATTACTTCATGGGTGTGGGGAGAGCAGATGCCGTCCGATCGTGATGGGGGTGATCGAACGGTAGGGAATCAATTGAGTAGTTTTCTTTTGTCAGATGTGATGAGGAACCATTGGATCGGGGTGTGGTGATCAACGGTCATAATAAAAAAGGTGACGATGGGTTACGGAGGCGTGAGGTCATGTGAACATGGTTGTATGGGGGTTTAGGTTTTGTCGCTCATGCTTAAGAGAAAAAAGTTTTTATATGATTTTTAACAACAAGCCCGAGAAATGGAGGTGAAAGGAGGATGACTGAGGTAAAGGGGAGGGTGAGAATGACTGGTATAGGCTTCCCTTGAGCAAAACCAAGGACCAAGCTTACTTTTGCTCCTCGAGTATTAGCAATATGTAGCAGAGCTAGCACTAGCTCCTTCTAGGGATGAGATCCTCCCTGTGAGGTTTCAATAACTATAGATCATTGCCTTTCCTATGAAAATCAGATTAGCAAAATTTCCTAGTGTTCCATTGGGAATAGAGTCTAATTGAGCCTACACTAAAACTGATAAAATAGCATATTGACAAACTTAAGGCCCAAGACCTCAAATAACATAAACTTTTAGGAAACATCCATTAACTGGGCCATCAAAAATAGTTTCTCCTTCCACACTTTGCAGCATGATAGTATTGTTCCCTTGGACCTGAGAAATGATAAAAGGCCCTGTCCACAACACATCAAACTTCTCATGGTTGCCTTTCTTCTTTTTCAGTGCATCCCACTTAAGAACAAGTCTCCAACCTGAAAATTATATGTTTTTGCCTTCGTGTCAAAAACCTCCTTGATCTTATTTTGATGTGCTGCAGACCTTTCAACTAGTTGTTCTCTGATTTGATGTACCTCTGCTAAATCAGTGACCCTTTTGGCCATGTGTTCTGCCCCTCTTGTAAGAACTTTTCCACAAGGATAGCTAACTGAATTGGGAATATAGCTTCAGTGCCATATACCATCTTGAAAGGAGAATTCCTTGTGGATTTCTTAGTTGTTACTCTGTCAGCCCACAGTGTATACTTGAGTTCGGAGTTCCAATTCTTTTTGTTGTCTTCCAACAACTTTTCAATTATCCTTATCAAGATTTTGTTGGAAGATTTTTCTAAACCATTGCCTTGAGGGTAGTATGAGGTGGAATGAACCAACTTAATGCCCATTGAGTCACACATATCCACCAATTCTTTTGCCTTGAAGGCTGCTACATTGTCTGTGACTAATTTATGTGGACAACCAAACTTGGTGAAGATATTCTCTGTCAAGAACCTCATGACCACATGACGATCAGCTTTTCTGGTAGGGATGGCTTCAATCCACTTCGTGAAGTAGTTGGTGGCTACTAAAATCCATCTGTGCTAGCCACTGGAATGTGGATTGATTTCTCCAATGAAATCTAAGCCCCACTACTGAAAAGGGCCACTAGCATGTATTGGCTTTAAGGGCAGGGACTTCAATTTCTGCTTCCCTTCAAATCTTTGGCATCTATCACAAGATTTAACAAATGAAAAAACATTAGCGAAAAAGTGGGCCAATAGTACCTAGCTCTGAGGATCTTGTGGGTTGTAGTTTTCCAATAATGATGTCCTCCACATATGCTGGAATGAAATTGCTGCATCACACCCATGGATTGTTCTTTGTCTAGACACCTCAGAAGAATTCCAGAGGGGTCCCTCCAGTAGAGCAGATTTTCATGGATGCAACATCTGGTTGCCCTGAGCTTAATAGTTCTGGCTTGGCTTGTACTATGGCCTGGAGGGACCTCTAGCTTCAACAAGGGTTGAGCTATTACATATTACCATTCACAAGAAGCCATATTTTCTACCAATGACTGGTTTTTTCCTTGCTCAGTTGTTTCCTATTCTGTCTGACCATTTTCTAAAATTGTGCTTATGAGATTTATGTCCAACGTTCTGCAATTTTCTTCAGTCATTAATCTGGCAAGGCTCTGACCTCTGATAAGCTTTGCGAGCTTCAGTTCTATATTAAATTCAATAATCTTTGCAATCCATTTAGCCCTCCTTCCATCAACATATGGCTACGTTAGCACATCCTTAACTGAAGTCGAGGGCACATATGCAATTACCTTGGAATGTAGAATATAAATTTTGAACGCTTTCAAAGATTTGATAAGAGCATATGCCTATTTTTCGATAATATCATATCTCATCTAAACATGGAGCCTTAAAGTTTTGCTAAAAAATGCCACTGGATGCTCTGAACTTTCCTCATCTGCTTGTAATAAAACTATTGTAAGGATGTCTTCTGAGGCAAATGAAGATATATGGAACTCCTTGTTGTAATCTGGATTGATTAAAGTAGGATATTCCATAATAGCTTTCTTAATAGATTCAAAAGATCTTCTTGCTGCATCAGTCCATTTGACTTCTGACCCCTTTTTCATCATGGAGGTAATGTGATTTACAAGTTCTATAAAATTTGGGATAAACCTCCTTAAAAAATTTATCTTACCAAGAAAGGACTGGATATCCTTCTTTGATCTCAGGACAGACTAGGTCTGTATTTCTCTTTCTCTTTCTGGGTCAATTCTGACACCTGCAACGGAAACAACATGTCCTAACAACTTGCCTTCTTGTAAAGCAAACTGTGATTTTTTAGGATTGACTGAAATCCCAAACCTTCTGCACTTCAGAAACATTTTCTTCAAATGTTGCAAATGGTCTTGATGGCTACTGGAGTACATTGTTATATCATCTAGGTAGATGAGGACAAACTTATCCTTCTCTCCCACAAATGCTATATCCATAGCTTTCTGAAAGGTAGCTCCAGCATTCATCAGCCCAAAAGGCATCTTGGAATACATAAAAGTGCCCCAAGGATTGGTGAATGCAGTCTCCTCTTGGTCATCTCGATGCATAACGACTTGGCTATACCCTAAAAATCCATCCAAGAAAGACATCACTTTGGCTCCTAAGGATTTCTGCAGCAAATGCTCCATCTTGGGTAGAGGATAATTTTCTTTCTTAGAGCATTTGTTTAAGTTTCTGAAATCAACACAGAGCCTGATTTCTCCACTTTTCTTCCTCACCACTACCAAATTGGCTACCCACTTTGAATATCTAAGAGGGACTATGGTTTTGGTAGCTAGTAATTTCTCGATTTCTTTTCCAATGAGAGGAAGGAGCAAAGGGTTTGTTGCTCTTAGCTTCTTCTTGAAAGGGATGGTGTCTTTTTCTAAATGTATTTTATGATCGATGATCTTCTTGTCATAAGTTTTTAGGTCACTATATTCCCAGGCAAAAACATCAGCAAATTTCCTCATTAAATTGCAATACTTAGAACTTTGGCCAGCAGACAGATGAGTGGATAGATTTATGTATCTTGGGTAATCTGGACTCCCTATAGTGTGCCTATGGACTGCATATTGGTCTTCTTTTTGGGCAACCTTATAAGGCACATCGTTATGGTCAATAGATTTTCTAAAGGAACTAAACCCTTAGGTATATGATTGTTGGCCAGTTGGACAATGCTATCTTTACCAATTTTGTTTCTAAGCTGGGGTTGGGAGTTTTCTTGCAAGGCTTCATCCTCTTGGTCAATTTTCATTTCAAAGAATTCGTCAATGACTTGTAGAAATTTGTTTACCCCATCATCATCCTCAAGAGTTTTCCAATGCTAGACATTATTAGGCAAGGATGGGCTATATTTCATTTGAACTTCATAAACAAGTCTGGGAGGCATGGGAGGGATAAACATGCTAGCAGACAAAACAAGGGAATAAACAAGCTGATTTTTTACTCTAGGGATGTATGAGCTACAAAAATGATCAAAAGTATCTTTGAGTCTCCATACCTCTTCTCTGTATGCTTTCAGCCTTGGGTGCTTTACTTGAAATGTTTTTCTTACTTGCCAAATGATAAGATCAGCATCTCCAAACACCTTTATGTTTCTGATTCCTCTATATTTTGCTGCATTAAGGCCCAATATAAAAGCATCATACTCTGCTATATTGTTGGTAACTTGGAAAGCCATCTTAAAAGACAGATGCATGCTTTCTTGTTTTGGAGAAATAAACACTACCCCTCCCCCTGCACTTTCCATGGAACATGCTCCATCAACGAACATCTCCCAAACCTTACTTCCTTGCTCTTCCTCGGCCTGGACTATTAGTTTCTTTAGCTACAACAAGGCCTTCTGGCATTCTTCAATTTGGAGAATACATGCTCCAAAATTGGTATCAACAACATAAATGGGAGTATTGGAAGGGTTCTTCTCATCACTAATGATATATGCCAGTTCTGCTTCTTTATACAATCTCCTGCTTTATCCTCCAAAAACTGGGATAGTGGCATAAGATAGATCATTGTGCAATGTCCCACCTAGTCTCTTAATCCACCCTCTAGACAAAAACATGCCAAACTTGGGAGGGACATCTACTACCACAATGTCAATCACCATACTCTTCACGGGCAGTTGAGTTATGGTAATGGCCAGGTCTTTGATTAATCCTAAGCATTTTACCTTCCTTGAATCAAAGAGAATAAATCATGATATGGTCTAGTGATATCAAGGCCTAACTCTTCCATGACAGCTTTAGGCATTAGATTGTGGCTGGCCCTTGTGTCCAGCAGGTAATTGTCGAGTATTTTATCATGAATGGTCAAGGAGACATAAAATGATGGGGAATTATCATCAGCAGGTTCAATCATTGGGCTAAGCATAAATGCAGGCTTATCATCTTGCAAATTGACATAGTCAGCGGGGGCTTGTATGGCTTTTAGCTCAAGAGCATCAAGAATAGGCTTTCTAAAAAATTCACTCTTTGCAAGTTCTATTAGAGGCATAGATATTTTTTATTTCTGGACTTCTGATTCAAAGCTCAAAGGGGAAGAGGACTTGTTAGGGCCTCTTACCTCTTGAGCTGGTGCTTTGAGGATGCCTGGATCAGCTGCTGACCTCTTCAATCTGATGTTCTGTTGCTTTGTTGGGACAACAACGTTTTGGGTAGGATTCTCCTTGATGTTGTTTGCTTTTGACCTCAAGTTGTATCTTCGTTTCTCATCAATTTGCAGAACCGCTTCTCTATCCCACTTCTGACTGGTTTGGTCCTGTAATAATGATTCTCCATAAGCCGCTAATGCCAAAAAGGTAGCACTGCCTTTATCTTCCATGCAATGAATTTCATCCTCTTCTTCAAGCTGCTCCTCCATGACTACATTTTGAAAAGTAGCTTGAAACTTTTGTTCTTCATTTGCTTCTTTACCCCTCTAAATGATCTACAATTAATCATTTGCTCTTTTGAATGGATTTGTATTTCTTGGAGCAAATGTGTTTGGAGGCCTTGCCTTCCGAGAGCTTTGCTCAATCTTTAGCTTAGATATCTCAACAGCCAATGACTCTATCATCTTAGTCATGTTGTCTAATTTAGGATCTGAAGATGAAGCAGAGGAAGAAGAAGCCTCACCTCTCTACCTCCTTCTATCAGCATGACTTTTGAGCTTTTCTGCAGCCATAATATTAAATTCCACCTCTAGGGCTGCATATTGCATATTAGCTAGAGTGGCACACCTTCTTTCTCTCAATAATAGGCAGAAATCGGATTCAAAAGCATTGGCATAAGTGAGTTTGGCAGAGGTGGGGGTAGGCTTTACTTCAGCTGGTATCTTACTATATGTACGATTGAATATTTTATAAAACCAGGCAATGATTCCCCATTTTCCCTCTTCAGGTTACCAAACATAGTATGATAGTGTAGCAGGTCTTTTGTATCCCCCCAATTCTTCAAAAATACAACATCTAAGGCTTCAATGTCTGTTACAGACCTAGGGGTCAGTTCTCTGAACCACTTTCTAGCCTCTCCATCAAGGCTCTAGACAAAAACTCTCATCCACACATCATCTTCACTGATATCTAGGTTATCAGCATAACTATAAAAAGACACAAGGTGTTCTTCAGCTACTACTCCCTCTGTACCAGTAAATTTAGGCATATATTTATGATATTCTCCTATAGGCATGGCATTCAAAGGAACAGGCAAGACCAGGGGTCCATACCTAGTAGCTATGATTCTTTCCATATTTGTGGGTGTTTTCTAGCTTGTCGTGACTGGGATAGGTGGAAGGATACTGGCAGATTGGATGGTATGGTGTGATGAAATGGGTGACAGAGGAAAAGGAATATGATGGACTATATGGGAGGCTTTCTTTGGACTAAGATCCAAAGGGGAACTAAATGAACGAGGAGCTTTATGAATCTCTGAGGGTACTTCCTCACTAACAATGCTAGGCTCTAAATCTTCAAACTCTATATTCTGAGCTATAATCCTGTCTTGTAGAGATACGTAAGATTTTTTGGTCTTACCTGATCCTGATGCTCCTCTTAGTGATGTTTTCCTCTACTTAACAATCTTCTCAGGGCCAAAAACTGGGTCAGCTGGTGATTTCCAAGGATTTCTCTGTGTATGTCTCACAAACTAAGCCAGAACTGTAATGTGGAGTCGCCACTAGGTTGGTCATCTAGTAGAGTCACCAGATAGATGATTACAACCAAAAATGTGTCCCAAATTTGTCTATCATCAAAATTTGGAACTGTGTCGTTCTCCCAAGGAAGCTAAGCTTCAATCTCCTCTCCCCGACAATGGTGCCAATTAATGTTATCACCCGAAGAAACTCTCCTAGGTTTTAGTTCAGAGATGCTCAGGAACATTACAAATTCAACTTATTGTTGCAAATGGATGAATGGAAGGAATGATGCTTGTTCAAGCTAGATAACCACTTCTACTTTGCCTGACCCCAGACATGCATGAACACCCGCAGACTACAAGGCTTCATAACACCAGTTACTCGCAGTTTAAGCATTGGCTGAATATGGAGAATACTAACCACACCAACAGATCCAAAAGACCATGTGATGGCCGGCTGCAACCAACAAAGAAGTCTTCAAATCTAATTCCCTAATACATAGACAGGATGATAGCTCTCCGGAATTAGGTGAAAAGAATCCTGAATAACTCATTCACTGATACATGCAAGACTTTAACACAGAGATAGGATGAAGAATTCTCTAAGCTAAACATTAAGAGCTCAGAAATACAGCATATCAGGCACAGCTTGGAAAAGAAGATACATGAAAAGTGAGTAATTAACACCAAAAGAAGCTTGTATTAGCTGAAAATGAAGACGAGAGGCTGCTTGTACCAAAATAGTTACAGTCTCCAGAAGTTGAACCTTACATCAAAACATCAACCATCAACCCTGATTACATCTTGTTTCTGGGTATATATAGAGTTTTAATACAAAGGCACTCAACCATTCTAAGTATAGAGGGGTCATAATTGACCACCAATTGCTTTAACTACCTGATGGAGTCTCTGGTGCATTTTCTTGGTTGAGTGGATAGTTATGATCTTTTTCCTGCGCTCTGTTGTCCTTCTCGGGTAGGTGGAGTGTCGTGTAGAATGAAATTAAATAAATGTTAAATGCATTCTCATGCCTGAGCTCTATCCCTTTCCTTCTCGACCATGCTTTTCATTGAATATGGTTGTTGGGGAGCAAATACAACTAGTACTTGAAGAATCGCCACCTTCGTTCTTCGGGAGCACGGAACAATTCATGGACATATATGGCGTGGTGAGTATACGAATAGGACAGAGGAGATAAACTAGCCATTGGATTGGGGGGATGGATGGTAGGGATGAGTCCACGAGAATATCGAAGGAGGCAGGAGCGAGACGATCAAGGCCGTTGGATCGGACACAGGCAGATCCAACCATCGTCAGGTGACGGAAGCATACGAATTTTGGCAAGCGCAGACAAGTGGTAACCCGTATTGATCGCACCGCGCTAAGGAGTTTGGTGGTAAAAGGGTACGTGCGTGATTCCATTCATGATGTGATGCGTGGGAGTGGAGGGAAGGGGAAAACCACCCTCCATTGTGCATTAACGTGGTTTTACTTCGCGGACGTGGGGAGAGCGGACGTCATCCGATCGTGATGGGTTGATCGGATGGTAGGGAATCAATTGAGCAATTTTTTTCATCGGATGTGATGAGGAACCATTGGATTGGGGTGCAGAAATTGACATTCATATTAAAAAAGGCAACGATGGGTTACGGAGGCGTGATTTCATGTGAACATGGTTGTATGGGGGTTTAGCTTTTAATGCTCGGGCTTAAGAGAAAAAAGTCTTTATATGATTTTTAACAACAAGCCTAAGAAATGGAGGTGAAAGGAGGATGCGTGAGGTAAAGGGGAGGGTGAGAATGACCGTTATAAGTTTCCCTTGAGAAAAACAAAGGACCGAGCTTACTTCTGCTCCTCGAGTATCAACAATATGTAGCAGAGCTAACAAAAGCCATGAAATGGGTCAAGGGCATCGAGTAGGTCGGTTTAATGCACATGTTATGCATACCACACGTCCACCAGTTGATTATCAACACTGTGTGTGTGCCACTTGCTCACACTGATGCATGATGGGTGCTTATGGCTCGAAGAACCCATCCCTATAACTAATATGATCATCCATAGGATTGCAGTGCTGCAATATAAAGGGGGGGACCCTACCAAGGAGTATGGAGGAAAATGTGGAAAAGATGACTTGGTTGATAAGATGAAAATGGAGTTTGGATTGACCAAAAAGTCACATGGATACTTTATCCACTCTATTCAGGACCATGCAGTGTAGGTTGTTGCCCAAATTATGGCACAAAATATTATGAGGAAATGTCACGTGGATGAAGTATTACCACCAGCAGTGTTGTTGGTTGTGAGTGCGCGAAGGGAGTACAATACAACTGGGATCAATATTTATGTAAGGTATTCCTTGTGAGTTGATGCGAAGCACAGGAGGACAACAAGCCATTTCATTATGCCTAACTCCTGTTTCTAATTTTACTAGTAGCATGGTGCCTACTATAGGATAGTTAGTTTCCTCCACAGGAAGAAAATTTACTATAGTTAACAGAGTTCACATCTCTATGGGCGACAAAGGATCTAGAGAGGATCAAAGAGCTAAATATTTTTTTGGTATTGGTTGAAATGGACCTCTGCAGAGTAATCAGTTAGCGTCCAAGGTTGTCACCAACGTTGTTCGAGCAGTTGAGGACCTTTGTGGAGTTCAAGGTTGAATTCCATAATGTATGAATCAGGGCGAGGCATGATCCTAAGCATATATGGCAGAAGTTGCCATACTTAGTCTCAGAGACAGACGTGAAGGAAATTGTGAGGAGTTGGCCAGCAAAGTGGTGACAACCCACGGATGTTGGTGCAGGTATTAGTCAGGGTGGAGAAATCTCTATTGCGTAGATGATAGCTACGAAGAAGTGCAAAGAAGCAGCACAAAAATCGGTACAAGCATTGGCCGAGGAGAGGAAGAAAGAAGCTGTTGCTAAGGGAGTTATTGTAAAAGAGTGCATTGCAAAAGAGCATGTTGAGACTGAGTGCAATGACACAGAGGAAGTCGAGGCATTGGCTTCCCAGAATACTAAGGAGAAGGAACTGTCTGAGCAGGGAAGAGATGGAGGAGAGGAGCAGAGCACTCCCTTCACATAAAATAGGCATAGTAAGGAGAAAAGTGTCGGGCCAAGGAAGAAGAAAAAATCAGATAAACAAGCATGCATTGACCCAATGATCCTCACAAAAGGGGATTTCGATAAAATTCGAGACAAATTCAAAGACACTAGAATGGAGTTGTTGCAGCAATTTGAACAACAATACATGCAGACACTAGGGAGCGTCCAGAAGGATCTACGCAAGTTGTAGATCCAAACGGGAAGGATTCAAGCGAGTGTAGGGACAGTGAGCGCGGTGAAAGCAAGCCTAGTGCAAGGGAGAGAGAAATTATCGGAGATGGAGCGAACTCTAGATTTTAGAGTCATTGCCTTACGAGAAGGATCAGTCCACATGGAAATAGAGGAAGATCGCATTGTGCTTAGCATGATCAAAGACATTGGGGTTAACTTAGCTGCACTGCTACTTCAACTTTCCATGTGCTACATCAAGGGTTCTCGGACGAGTTGAGAAACAGAGAGTAGCCCGTACTTATAGTAATCAGTGAATTGAAGGTCAACAATGAACAGATGTTCATTGAGAAGGCTCAATCTCTTAATGAAAAGGTGGAGCTAGGAGCTTGTAGTCAGAGCCTGCAAATAGAAATCACTCAGGTGTGCAATTCAATCCTAGAGTTAAATATTCCAGAAAATGCTGCAACTACATTGAAGATTACGAAACTAACTTCTGAATTTTGTAAGTCAAAAGAGGAGATAAACTGAGTCATATTTGACTTCCAAATGAAGATCTTAGAGATACAACTGAAATTACAACCAACTACTCTACAAATGTCAAGGAGTAGCACAATGAAGCCATTAAGCAACATAAGAATACTTTGGAGATTGCAGTTAAAGGATATGATTTTATCTTTAACCAGAACATGGAATTATGGGACACTTTGCAAGAGGATCCAAACCTGCAATGATTGAGCATAGAAATTACTGAAGCCAATAAAAAATATGATAATATCACGATGACTGCATGCACATTGACGCCAGTTTAGTGCTTCGCATGCCTGGAGGAAGGGAAGGCGATACAGGGACAAGTATAGGAATTGAAACAAAAACAATTAGTGTTAAAGGCTCAGCTTCAACCTTACATAGAAGAGGCTAGCCAAATTTCACATGCCATTCAGGAGAAGCTGAAAGATCTACAACAGACTCATTAGGCAATGTAGCTTGTGATAGAAAGACCAACTACTGAAAAGCTGGTTGAACAAGTGAATAAGGTTGTCATATAAAGCACCGCGGGTCTGAACACATTGAAGCAATATTTCAAAGAGCTCTGCCACAAATTTGAGAAACTAACTGAGTGACTCAAATCTGAGTCACCATATTTGTGTTGGACACTTGTTGTGAAAGGGTCCCTGGGGTCAATTTTGTGTTAGTTTAATCAATTTAACTTTGAGTAGAATTTTGTAAAGAATGTAAAGTATTCATAAAACATGGAAGTGGAGTGCATAGCTAAGTATGAATCAAGGGGGATTTAACACCTTGTATGAGTAAGTGTTAGGATGGTGTTGAGACTCACCCATAGGCTACACGCCATGGTATTGTATTAGAAAGGCTATAAATATTTCAGTCATAGTGAGTCTAGATATCATGAATTGAAGGAGAACAAGTGGAATGGAAAGAGAAAATGGAGGAAAGCTCTATTTTCCTATACTTAAGCAAAAGGGAAAGGCTCTTGTAGCTGAGTACGGAGAGACCTTAGCAAGTCTGTAGCTGAGTGGGCAAGCCCCTACAACTGGGTGCATAGGGTGGAAGAGTCTGTAATTTGAATTTTGAATCTAATAAAGACTGATTTTGGACCAAATCTATTGCATTTGTTCATTGTTATTTATTCTATTTAAGTTTAAGCATTGTTACTCAATGTTATGTTTTCTATGAAACAAATTGTATCTCCTATGTGATTATGTTGAATGTTCATTATCTATGCATAAAATAAGTAGTGAACTGGTTTCAAGAAGACATTAGATAGGTATGGTAATATAAATAGTATGAGTAGATAGATTTACGTGAAGGCATATCGAGGGCTATTATTTACTACACGAAAGTTGTAAGTCTACTTCTTTTAGGTCTCAAAAGCTGGATCATAGACCTTTGTGAAGGTATGGAAGCCATTTGGATAGAACTCTAGTAGTGAACCATAGGAAGACATTGATCTGTGCAAAGGTAGATATAAGCTACAAGGTCTTCAAAATACATATCACACAATATCTTGATGTAAAAACTTAGTTCCAACATCCCCCAAAATTGCTTCATGTGAGACTGCAACCTGCGTTATGCAGGTTGTTGTTGAATGGGCCATTAGCTAGGGTCTTTTTGGTTGGTCCGAATAAATCTAAACCTGGGTTAGCCCCCCTTAAGCCAATAGTGCATGCAATTGTACATAAGTCAATGCCTTGTAGCATGGATCACCACTGAGCTCTCTTGTGTGATAATGCCCTGATTGTCACTTGTAGGGTGCATTATAGATTTAATCAAGTGAAAAAATTATTTCTCTCTCATGAACTTATTCTAATACACTCCCAATTGGCTCCTTGTAACCTCACCATGATACCATGTAGAATGTCCTTGAAATTTTGAAATTGTTATAGTGAACAATATGAAAACTAAAAATTGGTCTCTTTTGACTAAAACACAAAATTTTTCTACTTCAAATTTACACCAGAATAGAACAAAATTAAAGACACATTCACACATAATTAAAAACATTCTTATTCTATAGAACCTAATTAGGAAAACCCTCTGGTTGAAGAGAATTTTATTCATAGGAAAAGCTTGAGCAATTGATCTCTTCCAAAATAATTGTTTCAATCTGAAAGACAAACTTATCTTTCGTGCTTCATCTAAGCTTGAAACCTTTGCAAGACTATTGATCTCAGTTGTATTCTACCAACCTGTGGACAAGCTTCTCTTGCGCAGTCTTCCTCTCACAAGCTCCTCATATAAAATTGTTCTTCCTATTTCCTCATCTCACTAACTCGTGGTCAATAAAACAATGATTAAAGTTGTGCCTTCGTTCCTCCTTTTAAGGGAAATTCAAATAGTTAAAATTAGTGAATATATATTAGGCATGTTTGACTAACAATTCACAAGTTAACAAAGGATCACTGCTAGCATTAACGCGTCCTTCCTAGATTTTAGGATACTAACACAAACTCTTCGTCTTGTTCCCAACATAAATCAAACTAGAAAATAAATAGCTCGACCTTTTATTTTAACACATTGGTTAACTGCTTCATAACTCGCCTTGGAATCCTATTTTTTAGGAGCTCAAGCATTCCAAAGATTTTTTTTTTTGGCTCTATGATTAAGGTACAAATCAAGGAACCTTTCCTTGGTAATATTTTCAACATCTCACCCATATGACCACTCTCTTGCTATATCATTTTCAATTTTGATTGATAGCTTGACATGATGACCTTCAATCATGATTTGCCCATGATGGTTTCACATCATCTTTAATCAACAACTGGTGTTTATTTAGCAGGCATAAATCTCATTTACCAATACCATCATATCCTTTAGCTCCACATGCACAATGTCTTTGTGGTAGCACATTGCTCAAAATGAGCATAGATCCATATTAACTCTAGATCCACCAGAAACTGAGAGGAATGAAATCTTACATTTCATTTAGTTTTATACTCTATAAAAGGTTTTATTTTAATAGCTCCTACTGGATCTAGAGTTTTATTTTAAAATACTTACTAACAAAATGGTATCATACATCAAACATTATAGGCTAAAAAATTAAGAATCCACATGGTCAAATTTTTTTAACTAAATAAATTTTTTAAAATAAATGATTGTATAAAGAAATTAACTGTCCATATATTTAAATATGTAGTGTTTAAAAAAAACCGATATAGGCTTAAAACAACATATATATATATATAATTAAGTATACATACATTATCGCTAATATTAAAGTTAAAAAAAAAAATAATTTTAACATCATTTCCATAAAAATTAATAATATTTATTGTTTTTATTTAAGTTACTGAGGCCCTGAGATGAATTAAACGAACACCTGTCTCTTTAATCCCATAAAGAAAATAACCCCATTTATTAATTAATATGGAATGATAGAGTGATGGGTACGATCTAGTTTGATATTCGACCTTTTGTTAATGTTACTCCCAGCAAATTCACACAAAAAATAAAATATGTAAATTATAAATTTTTAAAATAAAATGATTGTGATTAAAGAAATTATCTTATTCTATTAAAATTTGTATGTTCACGTATGCCGCCTGTTCTTGTACTGGACGTATCTACTTTTCCGGTGGGTTTGACGAACATGGCAACCGTTTGGCCACAGTAGAAGCTTAGGACGTGGAGGAGGATAAGTGCGAAGTTTTACCTCCGATGATTGAACTACGCATCGGTTGTCGAGGTGTTTTCACGGAAGGAAAATTCATGGGAATAAGCGGAGGCAGAAGGGGCGGAGCCGAGGACACAAGTCCAGAAGTTTAGGAGGACCAAAAGGTTCGTGCTTTCTTCCTTTTTCTCTGGGCAGTTGTGATATGGGGTTAGAGTTATGATTATTTTCAAAATATTTAAATAGGTGTCCATTAGGGTCATGTTTCTTTGTTTAAGTTGCTTCAATGTTTTTTTTAGGTATCCTTGGTAATATATATATATATATATGTATGTACAGGGGTTAGAGTTATGATTAATTTTAAAATATTTAACTTGGTGTGGATTATTTAAGATTATTTCATAATATATAAAATTTACTCACTAATATATAATGTTATCAGATGAGGATGCTTCACCCACTTATAACCGTTGAAGGGTCTACGAAAAATTATCTATCATATCATTATTTTGTCGTTTAAGGGATTCTTCAAGAAATATGTTGAAAGGATCTCCTTTTCCATCATGATTCTATTTTTCCATTGTGGAAGGTTCTCGAGGTTAGTGAGGCTGATCTTACAATGTTTCATCCAGTTCAATTCCTAACTCCTTATACCTCGACATTGTGAGGGACATGCACATAAAAATAGAGAAATAGTAGATCGCTTTGATACCACTAATACAAAGATATGCAGGGGAGAAATGAAATATAGATTCAAATAGAAACATGGAGATACAACAAAAGGTAAACTTCAGTTCATCAATAACAAAATAATGAGAATTATTTACACGCGTAATGGAATACACTAGATGAGACAATGTTAGCTTATCTCTCAAAAAGAGATGTGACAAAAATATGCCTCTACACTGTGTTACAAACAAAAGAAAACCATAAAAATCCAAAAAACCTAACCCTAGGAGATGAAGTGCCAAAAAATTGTGGGCCCTTTTGTTCCAAGTTGATACACCAAATTCTCGGAGTCGTAGCTTTGGCATACGATTTTAGTTTCACATATATGATACCTTGTTAGAAATATTTATTTGAGGACTACAATATTTTACTGCAAACCCCTACTATAAAGTATGAGCTCTCATATTTTCCAAAAAGACATCATCTAGGGCCTCAAAACAAGTATTGAAATTAAACTGCCAAATATAGTAAATTGTGCTATAATTAAGGAAACTGAAAGAAACAGTATTGTGGATCCCAGTGGAATAGGCGGGTGGCCACAAATATCCACCCGTATCATATTTTTTCCATAAAAACATCCTATAGGAAACTCCTAAAAGTTGCCCAAGAAATTCAAGGTGTGAGGTTTTCTTGTAATATAAGCATGATAGTACGAGGATGATCCAAAAATGATCTAACATAGACTTCTAAGTCTATGAATTTTCCTCACACAGGAAAAGTGGAAGTCAAAGGATGCTCCTAGAATAGTCTCAGTGCATAGATCTCTTCATTCTGAATCTAACACAATTTGAATGGGTGAAAATGGACTTTGGATGAAGAAGTAATTATAAAAAGAAAATTTCCCATTGTCCTTTGAAAAGGAGGCATTTTCTTATTAAATGGGACTTAAGGGAAAATATGTGTGTTCCTTAAATAAATCACATCGAAACCTTTTATCGCATCGCAAGCAGCCAAAGGGAGGACTTAAGCCAAAGGCGTGAAGATTTAGCAATAAGCGATGAACGCTTTATTGCATCGCACACAACCAAAGGTGATGTTCTATGGCTCGTGCAATTACGAAGGGCTAACAAGTGATTGTGATAGAGATATATGGAAGCGGACCCGAAAAACTATATTCCGTAGCCTAGAACCCCTATTGGATGTGTAAGACCTATTAGATTGGAGCTTTGAAGGGAAATAGGCCTCGCTGGAGGACTTGCGATATGTGATTGCGATCGGCATCAACGATTGGTGATTGGATCACACGATAAAATGGGTCAATGCACAATGTGATACGCCGATATTGGCAATCAGTGATCTGGATCATTACGATATAAATGGTCGTTGACATCCCTATTGCGATTGTGATATGTGATTGAGGCACAAAACTAATGAGATTTATGAGCGCGATTTCATAATATTTGAAATCCGAAATTTCAGATTTTCTATGTATTTCCATGTGTTGTGTTGTTTTGGCCTACACAATGTGATTATGATATTGCGATAAAGTGACGGACCCGAATGGTTTATAAATGCGGTTGCATATTATTTGAAGTCTGGATTTTCAAATTTTTAGTGTATTACTGTGTATTCATGTTCTTGACCATTTCTTGGGTTTTAAAGCGTTTCGGCTATGCAATTGCGATATGCTATCAGAGGATGACCCAAGAGGATTACAGGGGCGATTGAACTTTATTTGAGTTTTACCTAAAGGCTCATGATGTGTTTTTGCCAGTTTTTCCTGTGTATTGTGTTACGTGTTCAAATGCAGGATTTATGTAGGAGGAAGGCCGAATGGTTGGGTTTCTCATGCTCATCAGTTCATTTCCATGAGAAATTGTTTCTTTTGGGAAAACACATGGTTTTCCATGATGGAGGACTATAACCAAATGGTCACAAATACACAGAGAATAGCATTGACAAGGGATTCCCACAGAGGCTGATTAAAACGCAGAAAGCATAGAGAAAGAGGATTCTTATTGGCTAAGGCAGAGGAATGCTCAGAGAGATCCAAGAGCAAGAGAGCCAAGAGCCAAAGAGTCACTAAGTTGAGAGCCAAAGTTAAGAGCTAGAGTTCTTGATAGAGGCAGAGCCACCAAACGTTGGAGGTAGAGCCGTAGAGCCAAAGAGCTCAAAGTAGACTTCTAAGAGCCATGATGTTGTAGTGAAGCTGTAGAACAACAAAGAGATCAAATGATCAAGCTATTGCTACTGTCCAAAGCATGCTAAAGATAGAAGAAAGAGTTCCAAAGACAGTTAAGAGAATTCTGAGGGAGTCACAGAAGCCAGAAGCTCAAGAAGCTTAGAGAATTGACTGAAGGAGTCAAGTCTAGAGTCGCCTAGATCTATCTGCAGAGTATGGAAAACCAGCCATATGAGATGGTATTCAAAACCCATAGGTTCGTTTGTAAACCGATGGAGTTGAGTGTGGATCTTGTAAAAGAGTTTAGCCATAATCCCAAAGAGACTAATTGAGTTGATTAGAGCTCAAGGAGACATAGCCAAAGATATCAAGGTGAACTCCATGCTAAACTTGTTGTCTTATGATTTGTTTACTTACTGCATCTTGTTGCTATATCTATAATGTTTATTTGCTGCATTCTTTCACTGTTATATGCTACATATCAGTTTTAAAGAAAATAAACTTAAAACAAATAAACAATTAAGGAAAATCAAAAGCATACACCTATTTTGAAGTTATTTATTCCGCAAATTGTTAATCATAAGCATAGATCTTGGGAATATATAAGCTTTGGAGTGGGAGAGGTTCTTGTAAGCTTGACAAGAAGCCTTTAGTGCCCCATTTCAGATCAGGTGGTATCAGAGCCAAGTTATATCAAAGTGGTTATATCAAAATAAAGGTTGATTAACCCCACCTTCAAAGAAGGTTATATTAGAGTTGGTTATACTAGAGAGGATGGTATCATGATGAAAGTGGTACTAGTATATGCTTGTTGACTTGAAAGGTGTCCAAACAGTAGAGAGAATCTAGTTGTTTGATTGTTTGTAAATTGACTATTGTTTGAGTTTACAAAGGTTTTGGAAAAGCTATTGATAGCCATGTCCAAGAGAGGACAAGAAGGAAGAAGGGCTGAAGGGATTCTTCTTATCCCAAAGGACCTCAAAGCAATCCTTGAAGAACAAGAGGTTTGTTGCAAAAGGTTGCTTGAATAAGCTCTTTGTTAATATTGTTTGAAGTTCTTTTGTTCATTTTCATAATGACAACTTCTACAAGTGAGTCCTCAAATTCTTCTTTCTTCACAAGATTCTTTGATGAAGACATGAAGCAAGCCTTGTTCATCATGATGTATATGGTGAGAGAAATGTATGAGGATGAAAGGAAAAGCACCAGACTTAGAGAGTAGTTGAATTTCATGAAGGAAGATAAGCAATTGCTTTCTAGCAAGTTGCAGGAAGTGGAAAGACAACTTCATATTGTAAATATGAACCTAGAAAGGATGAAAGAGTTGGAGAAATAGCTCTTTGTTGCAAAGGAAGCCTTAGTCAAGTATCAACTTGAAGAAGAGGTAAATAATTCCAATTTGTCTTCAATTTCCTCTAAGAATGTTTATATTGGTTCTTTTGAAAAACATACTAGAGGCATAGGTTCCAAGTTAATGTCCAAACATGAAAAGGCTTGGGAAAGCATGAATAGGGTACTGTTGAGCCAATAATAGATTAGGAAAGGCCTAAATGTTTGGGTCTTGGATATGGACAAGCTTATGGAGAAAGTTCCAAAGCTGCCATGAAGACAATTGAAACAGTTCCAAGAAGGAGTTTCATTTCAGGTCTTCCACCTCAAGAGTGTGAAGATTGTATTATTGGGGAATGCAATAGTGTGAAGTGTACTTTGGAGAAGGAAGGTGTATATCAGCATACACTTGAACCAGAGAGTTGTGGAAACTCTGAAACCCTTGAAGAGGTTGATGGTGTTCCAAAGATAGCTACTTCTTCATTCAATTCACCTCCTCGTGAAGGTAATAAAGGTGAAAGAGAAAGGTATAAATTTGGCTCTAATCATATTCCTTTTGATTATGTAAAGCATGATAAATTTCCATATAAGTATGGGAAAAGAATTGCATGTTCCTTTTGTGGCTTGAATAACCATAATGTTTCTAGATGTTGGAAGAGAATGGCTACATACATGAAACTTTTGAAGGAAATGAAGAAAGAAGCCAAAGGTCCATTGGACAAAGGCAAATCATGCTGTCAAGAGGATCCACATGTGTTGCACTTATTGCCATAATCAAGGACACATCGGTGAAAAGTGTTGGACTTTGAATCCAATAATGCCTCCATGAAACTTGAAGAAGGTGGAAAGATAAAATGGAAGGAACGGAAAGGAAGTTTCCATAAATGATGTGTTTTAGGATGATTCACACGTTGCTGCTGATGTGCAAACAAAGGAAGGACCTTTGAAAGGGATAGAATTCTTATCCAATTAAGGTTGCGTGTATTTTTTCAAATGCATTATATCAAGTTGCATCTATTTTCATTTCTTTGTTAATGAGATACAAGTTGCAGGGTTTTACCAAGAAGGTGAATGGAAAAGTTGAGTAGGAGACTCACTCCATTTCTGCAACATTATATTCATTTTAGCTTCGAAAGTACAGTGTGCTTAAGTGAAAGATGAAGGATGAAATGCATGCATAAGCATGATATTCAAGAACACAGGGATGTTAATTATTTCCTTGTATTGAAACATGTATGTGTGATTAACTTGAAGGGACGATAACTTTGCTGTAAACATGCATGTAATGCAATATTGATTTGGAAAAAGTTGATTTGGTCTCCAAGATGGAGATAATGGTGAAGTGTTTCATCTTTGAAAAAGAACTTTAGAATTATTTTTCTACATGCTTGACTTGAAGGGTCAATTGTTTTAAAGGCATGTTTTGTTGGCTTGTTATCTAGTCAATCATTTGTATGCAGATGTAAAGACATGGAGGTAATTCACAAGAAGTGAAATCTGTTTCTTTTGTTGAAGCAGGAGTTTAGGCCATCCAGTTGTTATCTATAATCCCGTTGTTGTTAACAGTGGTTGTTGACAGTATATCAAACAGGTGCAAATGAAAAGTTTTGTGAAGCAGATGTAACTTCACATTGGTTTGAGCCACCTTGGATCAATGATCAAAGAGGACAAGTTCAAACTACCTTCTGTAACCTTCTCAGCAGGAGTTCTGCAGGAAGTGAAGGAGGAAGACAGTTCTTCCCGGAGGACAAGCACATCTAGGAAGGGTGTGTCTAAAGGCTTTGATTTAGAGGCACTATGCAAGGCAAGTGTATGGAGGCTGAAGGAAGAGGGTGTTGTTACTCTCATGTACTGTTCAGATCAGTATATCAGTCTTTTGGAGTCCAAAAGCTTTTTAGTGGGTGTTGCGGCCACCAACAACCCCCCTCTTTCTTTGATATTAGCAATAACACCAAGCAAATGGGGACCCTTAATAAAAAATCAAACAATCATTTTATGAAAATTTTTGTATTCAACTCCTTAAAACTTTATTGGATCGTGAGAAGAGCATGAAGCATTTTCTTATGAGCATAATAAACTGCGAAGAAGCGACGCGGAATTCATCACATCGCATTCATTATGAGGCGCTCTTAAATGAAAAAAATTAAGAACTCTCCGACGGTCGATATGCGACGTCGCATTTCGCAACATTGCGTAAGTAGCACACAGTGACTGAATGACTACATGCGATCTGCGATCTGCGATGCTGCGATCCGCGATAAATGCGATTTGCGAAAATTCACGATCATGATTTTATGCGATGACACATCTTGACGACGCGATCCGCGATGCTGCGATGCGAGTAACAGAAATCACCCATCGCGAATTTTCCTCGGCGCAGTATTCAAGGAAAGTTGTCCGTTAACCAAAATTGGGCGCGCGCCTTAAAAGAAATTAATGACTGTATGCCAAAGTATTCAGGAAGGATAGTTTTGTGTTTTTCGAAGAGTCAGTTCGCTATCAGTGTCATGATTATGCATTCATAAGAGCTTAAAGCTTTCATGTCAATATTTATTATCATTACTCTTTTCCTTTGCATAAACTGTAAGACAGGAAATAACATGAAGCAATGTGCAGGAAACATCTAAGGAAGAGGGGAAAGCGTCAATGCTCGGAGAACAGAGAAGAGATCCCTTCAGAAACGGATGCCACATGCGATAGGACCACAGATTCCAGAGTATCAATCAACAGATGTTGATGTCGATAGGCCATCTAAAGCTCAAAGTCAAAGGCACACAAAAGCAGCATGTTTACAAAAGACCCTGAAGCTTATGCACAGAAAAGCCTGGAACAAAGAACGGAGGCAGTTTTCAATGCAGAAAATTACTTAGAGAGTAAAGTCCCTAACTTGTTCAGTCATTCGCAAGGCCAGAAACCAAAATAGCAAAAGAAGAATCAGTTTGAGAGAAATTTAAGTTATTACCAAGTATAAACGCAGTGAATATACCCAGCTAGAGGAAAATTCTCGAAAATATCTTCTAGTTTGCCAGAAAGTGGTGCCAGCGCTTGTTATTCCTATTTTCATAACTCAAACTAAGGTGGAAGGCGACTAGCCGACTCTTCCCAGGTGAATGTTTCATGCTAGCAGCGCTAAGGAGCAAATACAGAAATGGTTCAGAATTAGATTCAATTTTTAGAAATAGTTTTTCTTTATCAGAAGGGCGGTCATTTAAAAACCCCATCCTAACTTTATGTAATTAAGTTAATTAGTTAGCAGTATTTAAACCCTTCTAAGGAATTTAGAGAAGGGTCCAGAAATTTGTCAAGAACTTGTCCTCGGAACATGCACTTCTGCACCCTCATAGGAGGTTTTGATGAATGGATGGATCAAGATTTATTAATATTTGCATTTGATGTTTGCTACTAATGTTGCACTTTTGTACTCTTAGTAGATATTAGAACAAGTAGAGATAAATCGTTTTTGCTTGAAGCTTATGAGTAGGATTAGTCATAAATGGTACTTTTATCTCTTGGCCATTTTTGCTTATATTCTTAAAGTGATATACAGTTTTCAGTTGTTTATATGTTATTGCATGAATGTATGAGTTACCATTTGGCACTTCTGTACGGTGGAGTCATTTATTTATGTCTGATATATGAATAACTTATTATGCAATATGCTGTTCACAACTATTTTGCCTAACTTCTTATGCAAAGTGGTTTATCTTATTTGATTTCTATTCTTATGATAGTTGAATGATCTTTATTACCAGTTATTGTTTGAAATCTCTTTAGATTGCATAATAGAAGATATACACCCTGGGTTAGCGTAGATTAGATGTGTTGTTTCTCATTAGATTACAATAGCATAGAGTTAGTTTAAGAATCTGAATTAAATTAGCTTTAAAGTACTCTTAGATCATCATCATTCAACTCTACACACACACACACACACACCCTTAGATTGGGAAACTGGTCCCATTATCCCTAGTCGGACCCACTATACCAAACGGATAAGGAGCTGCCAACCAAGGTCCGGACCGGGTGGGTATCCCCCTTGTTGTCGACCCGATTTTCGGGGCTTCAACACTCTCCTAGCCCTACTTTGGCCTTGATTGTTCAGTTTTTATTAAATTATTTCTTTATCACTATCAATTCATTAACAAAGTTAGTTTATAGTCGATTAATCTTTGTTCAAAAGAAAGTGTCGTAAAAGTCTTCATTTCTTTCGAAAAGGAACTGTCGTAAAGTCTTCGTTCTTGCGAAAAGATTGATTGATTGTATGTGCATTAGTTTCCTTTTGTTCATTTCAACATTAAGGGAATTGAAAAGAAAAACTTTCATTTTGCACTGAAAACGTTTGAGTGTTCTCATAGGAGTAGTTTAGGAAAATTGCATTAGAGGTGTTCTTTGTTCTTTGATTAAAAGAATCTGATTGCTCTATCCCTACTAGCTAAGGTTTTCATTGTTAAAATTGAATGAAAAGAATGCTTATCATATTAGTTGCGTTATAGGAATTTCAAAGACATCACATGGTGAACCTTGAAAGGCAAATTATTAAGAATATCAACTTAAAAGTTATCTCAATTAACCTAATGGAGCATTGTAACTTAATGCATAACATTTAGAGGTCTAGGTTAGAGACATGTTCTAGCGTCGTTAAACATAGCAGATGTCGCTAACTTGTCTGTGATATATTCCGAGTGTGATACCTCATTCGTCATGCGTAAGTATATCGTAGCTCATCCACATAACTTCGGGTATATAGGGAAATGTTACAGTATGTAAAGTATAAAGGAATGCTCTCACCTTGCAGTTTCGCATTAGACAACACTAACCCAGATTGGGCCTCCATGTAATTTCAGGTATATATGGGAGGACTACAATAGGTTGCTATCCATCCTTAGGTAACCGAGTCGGCAGCCTTGTACACTGTGATACACCGAACACAACATTCGGGGAGATTGCCTGCACGTATGTTAAGTCCTTGGTTTACTGAGACAGTGTATTGCAGTTCACAGTTGCTTGGGAATCCTTTTGCCTAGATTATCCCTATTTTGTTTTTTTATGTTCTTTTGATTAAAATAAAATTAATTGACTGTGGATAACATCCTCCACGTCACTACTTAGTTTATATTAGGTTGAGACATATGGCAACAACTCCGGAGTCCACCGATCAAGGAATTCCTTTTGATGGGAACCCTGGTCCTTTTCCTCCTTTCGGAAATATTGGTGCTCCTTATATGGCTACATTGTCCCTTCCGAGACTTACCATCGGATTTCTAGTATTGTTGTTCTCAACCTCCTTGGCCCCACAACTGAATATTCCTACAACTGGACAGAATAAACCTCCAATTGAACCTAAAGTTGACCCTTTTCCTTCTTCATCGGTTGTTTCTTCCTCCCGTTCTTCCTCTTCATCTAGTGAAAGTATTGGCACTAGCAACCAAGTGGCTATTAAGAAGAAGAAAGGGAAGAAGAAGAAGAAGAAGAAGCAAATTCAACAAGGGGCCAACCAAGCAACCATTGCTTCAAATGCAACTTTTGATGAGAAACCGTCTGATAAGCCTCACAAATTTCGATATCCATGCAAAATTTGTATGGGAGACCATCTTCTTCGAAATTGTTCTGGTATTCCTCAGATCTTAGAAGAATGGTCTACTCGTTCACATCATCCTGTGTCATCAACTTCTAGAGATCATTCTAGTGATACACCATCAACTAGTGGTAGTAAAGTTCATGGAAAGAAGGGTAAAGTTAAGTTTCCTTGTAAGTTATGTGAAGGGAATCACCCCATTCACCTTTGTCCCTATCTTGATGAAGCCAAAAAAGTGTTGGAGAACCGTCCTGCTTCTCTGCAGCAACTTCCATCTGGTTACAGGAGACTCTCCCTTAATCCTTCACTAGTTGATGAATTGACTGACCCAAATCAATCGTTGGTCAAACCCACTCTCTTTGAATGTGAATCCCATGAGTCTATACCTAACCAATCATAGGTCGAGGAAACAGTTGACCTAATTTCACCTTCAGTTAATCGTACCTCTCCTGTAGAGAGTGAGTATGGTACCACTTAGGTTCTTTTTATTTCTTCAAATTCCAATGAGCTTGGGGGCAATCCTCTTGTTCCATCAAGACAGGAGGAAAATCCTCCCACTCTCGTAACTCAAGAGGTTAATACTTTTGTTTCTACGGTACCCACTCCAAGTAGTCTGGTCACTTCCTTTGATTGGAATCGACTGGGAAGATGTCATCTTCCTTCTTATGTGCCTTTCAATTCATAGTACATGTTTGTAATATGATTGTACCTAGAACTATCATAGATGAAGGTGCATATGTGAGTATCTTTTCCTCCACTACTTGGAAAGCGGTCGATTTGCTGCCACTTGTGCCTGTTACCCAGAATCTGTTGGATTTTAACAGAGGAACCAGTCAACCATTAAGGATCCTTCCTCAGTTTCCTATTACTTTGGAAGGAAAAATTGTTTATCTCAATGTGAAGGTAGTCCCAAGCCCTTTAGATTACAATTTACTTCTTGGGCGTGACTATGTTTATGACATGGGAGCTATTGTTTCAACACTATTTCGAGTGATGTGTTTCCCGCATGAAGGCAGAATTGTCACTGTTGACCAGCTTTCATTTCTCGGTCTAAATATGGCTTCCAATCAACCATCTTCCCTAAATGGTCCTTTTGTCCCAATGGTATCTTCCCTGCCATGGGTCAATTATGTGGCAACCTGTTCCATGCCTACATCAACGGACGATCAATTAAATGATGCTGTAAATTATGTACTGGGGGAATTGGAACCAGATCTCTCTAATGATCCCTTCCAGAGCATTGTTCTCCCATCTAGTCAGAACCTCTTGGAAGTCATGACCTCTTATGGGTCGTGATCAGAGATTATGAGGATAGTTCCTTGTCTTGTGTCAACCTCGTTAAAAAATGAAACAAGTTATGAGGATAGTTCCTTGTCTTGTGTCAACCTCATTAAAAAATGAAACAAAGGTTATAAGGATAGTTCCTTGTTTTGTGTCAACCTCGTTAAAAAATGAAACAAAGGTTATGAGGATAGTTCCTTGTCTTGTGTCAACCTCGTTAAAAAATGAAACAAAGGTTATGAGGAGAGTTCCTTGTCTTGTGTCAACCTTGTTAAAAAATGAAACAAAGGTTATTAGAGCATAGTTCCTTGTTTTGTGTCAAGCTCATTAAAAAAATGAAACAAGGAATCTAAGCAGTTCATTGTCTTGTGTCAAGCTCATTAAAAACTGAAACAAGGTCCCCTGGAGAAAAGTTCCAATTCGAGACATTGATTAAATCTCATAAAATCCCAGTCGAGTCTTTCACTTGATCTCGTATATAAACCTTCATTCCATCCACCTCATAGCCATGAGTAGTCTACTTAGGTGAATGCAATGAAGCTTGGGGGTCATGCACCTAGAATCGAGTCATCATGCTGGGGGCATGTAAACCAATTCCAAGCTTGTGTAAAAAAGAAATTCAATCTAAGCATAGTTTTCATTTCAAGCTTGTGTAAACATGAAACTGAATCCAAGCATAGTTTTTAATTTTAATCTTGTGTAAACATGAAACTGAATCCAAGCATAGTTTTTCATTTCAAGCTTGTGTAAAATGAAATTGAATCCAAGCATAGATTTTGATTTCAAGCTTGTGTAAACATGAAACTGAATCCAAGCATAGTTTTTCGTTTCAAGCTTGTGTAAAAATGAAATTGAATCCAAGCATAGTTTTTCATTTCAAGCTTGTGTAAACATGAAACTAAATCCAAGCATATTTCCCTATGGATCAAGCTTGTGTAAAAATGAACCCATCTCCATTTTAACCCTCGTGATTTCCATTCTATCAGCGTTTTTCATCAGATGAGCCATACTTTTTCTCCTTCCATCGTACTATCTACTTGGCCGATCATACGCTTTCACTTGGTTGTTTTACCCTTTTTGAGGAACAATTGAAATGAGTGGTCTTATTAGCCAGCCTCTTCACATAAATCAACATGTTTTGAGAGGATCCAACATCGCCAGAACCAATTTCTATCCTAGACACCACTTGTTTCTCTAAGTGGAGTCCTCTTTAAGCTCTTTTTAGACTCTCAAAATATGAAAATATTTCTAAGCGCTTGTCCTTTTCATCTCGTTAACGGATTGCAAATGACATCTACTCAGTATAAGTTTAACCCTTTTCCAGACTGAAATAGATTATTTATGGAAAAGGAATATGTTGACCGAACATGGTCAATAGGTTCTCTCTTGTATTGTTTTACGATTTTTTGGACTTGAGAGACAAATCTACAAAAATAACTTGTGGAGTTTTATTTTTGTCCCTTTTCAAACTCTCTAAACATGAAAAGGACCAAGTTATCATTTTTGTTAAACTCGTTAAAACATCAAATGGCAAAAAACTTGTCCATCATGACAAGACCGAGTTTCACCTTTTCTAGACTCGTTAAAACATCACATAACGATGGATTCACCCGAAGGGTGGAATTATACAACAAGCATACGTTATCCTCCTCAAGCTTAATAAAAAATAAAGAGGTAGGGTCAACAATGACTAGGGAAAATGGAAAAAGGGGTAAACCATTTTATGGTAGCAGGTCACTCTTGAACATGACACTTTCACTTTATCACTATGACTGCATGGGTTGGGTTATCTGCTTGATGGTCATCATTCATTAGTCTATCATACCATCCATTACTTTGGTTTGGGTCAATGTTGCTAATTAATTCAGTCTCGCCAACATGTTCAAGAGAAGTCACTCAGTCAAAATTCATCCTTTGCAATACTCATAAACCTTCATTTTCATGACCGCCATTCCTGAACCTTGTGTCGTCAGTCACATTTCGTCTCCAAAAATCATTACACTCGTTTCATGTCGTTGATGTGGGATACATCAAGGCCCTCCTGCAACGTGTCGCTTCTTGTCGACAACAGCACATTATCCAAGAAGTTGACTTAGAAACACCCTTCCAGTACCTTGAGGCTTGCATACATCAATGGCAAGTTTCTCTCTTCCGGCAATAGGTTGACATCACCGGCCTTCGACCGAAAGACTTTGTATGGTGTTCAACATCAAAACATCCATTCACACCATGCAGAATGTACTGTAGTACCTTGAGGATCATTATCATTATCGGTGATTTCTCTCGTGCTTGTTAATGACTTACATCATTAGCTAATAATCAGACGATGTCTTCCCATGTTCGACTTTAGATCATATATTCACATCGTTAGACTCGTACTTGAGTCAACGATTGAACGAGATAGAAGACCCCGGATCTAGTTTCATCCATCCAAGTTGCGATTTTGGGAAAGTACAAAAGCATCTGTACAATGGATTTATATTTATGGTCATCCAATCATGGGTCTATATATGTAGAAGACTATCTATGTACTTGTAATGAAATTTTATATGCTAGGCATGGGTATGCCTTCCCTCAGCAATTCATGAAAAATCCAAAATATCATGATATTATGTATTGTAATTGATGCAAGTCACCATCCGCTTCGGAACCTTCTCATCACATCGTAAAGCATATCACTCGACATTATCATTTTCGACTTCATGCTTTAGGGGGAAGCTATTACAAATCCATTTGGGCACATCACTCTCGTCATTCAGATCAATATTGTTAGGGCTCATCAAACCCTAATTCAGTTGCTACATGGCCTAGACAAGTCATCACTTTGAATGCCTCCTTCCCTGAGAGTTTCTTGGCTTGAAGCCCTCCAGAAATTCCTCCTTGAGTGACCAATGCAACCTTCGTCAGGGGTAAGTGCGCTTGAGTGCAGGTAGGCCCATGTCAGGGTGCTTTCCAGAGCACTTAGGCCCACTTTGACTTGCGCTGGGTGAGATTGGGCGAAATCATAATAGGGTTGTGGGAATATTCTTATCTTCTGGAGCCATGTAGAATATTCCCACAATTATCCTTGTTGGGTTGTGTTATATTCTTTCCATGACTAGCCCACATAGTTAACGAGGGGGTTAGAGGGGGGGGCAGAGCCCCCCCTTCGTTGGGCCGATTGCGTAGCAGGGGGGTCACAGGGGGTTTGAGGCGTGCAAGTAGCCCCCCTCTATGGGGTCTGGGTAGCGCCTCGGAAAATTTTGTTTTTGGACCCTATATTAGGTTGGGCAGACCTACCTATGGTTTTATGCATGATTTTCACACATGGTTTTGGGCGCAATGGTTTTCGGTCCATGGTTTTGGATGCGACAGTTTTCGGTCCATGGTATTGGATGCTTCGGCATGTATAAATATGTATTGTAACATTGAAAGGAACATAATAAAAAATAAAGCTGGTAGTCCCGGTTTTGGGATCTAGAGGAAAATCTCTGTGTATATGTGTTCTCTGTGTTATGCTCTCACATTGTTTATTTTTTGTGTCTTAGAATTTGTATGTAGGTAATTTCTGTACAGGGTTAAAACCTACATTTGATATCATAGTTGTTTTGGCTTCAAGGGGACACCTTTGTCGCTGAGCGGTTTCGCGACCTGTGGTAGACCCTGTTCAGTGGAAGATCTACAGGATCGATTCTGGTGGTGAAAGAAGATGGTGAGCAGTGGAAAGATAGAGATCGATAAATTTAATGGTCAGAGTTTTGAGTTATGGAAACTCAATATGGAGGATCTATTGGTGGATAAATATCAGTGGATCATGGTAGATCCAGGTACTAAACCAACGAGAGTGTCCGATGAAGAATGGAAGAAGTTGGATCGGAAGGCAAAGAGCACAATACGATTGTGTGTCTCAGATTCAATATTGTTGAATGTATCAGGGGAAGCTACAACAAAGGCTTTGTGGGACAATTTAGGGACATTGTACCAATCTAAGTCTCTAGTGAATAAACTGTTCCTACAGAAAAAGTTGTAAAACCGGAGGATGAAAGATGGAGACTCAGTGACAAAGCATCTGAACACATTTAATACTATGGTAAGTTAAGTATTATCTATTGACATTAAAATTTCAGATGAAGATAAGTGCATTAATTTGTTGTGTTCTCTACCAGATTCGTGGAATAGTCTCGTTATTGCAATAGGTAGCAATATAACTGCCTTGCAGTTTGATGAAATAGTCTCATCCTTGTTGATGGAGGATATGAGATGGAAAAATATGGAGAGCCATAATGGTGATGCCTTGTCCATACGAGGATGGTCCCAGAATAGAAACAAAAATAAGTCATCGAGTGGGAGATCTAAATCTCGAGGAAAACCTATAAAGGTGGTGTGCTGGAAATGTGGAAAGGAAGGGAACTACAAAGGGGACTATAAATCTAAAGCTCATGATAAAGGAAAGGGATCTGATGATGCTCCTTCTGCAGAGGCGAAAACCACCTCAGATGAAGGTGGGGATGTGTACTTGGCTTCTTCAAGTACACATGTAGATCATGAGGCATGGTTGATTGACTCAGGTGCATCATTTCACTTCACTCCCCATAGAGAGTGGTTTTGCGAATATGAGAAATACGATGGTGGTGCTGTCTTATTAGGGGATGATAGGAAGGCTAGAATCATTGGTCGCGGAAAAGTAAAGTTGAAGTTGTAAGGTGGAAGGGCTAGAACACTTCTGTGTGTTCTGCATATTCCTGCGTTGCCAAAAGTCAGATTTCTGTAAGCAAGCTGGATGATGCAGGTGTAAAAATTGTGTTCGAGAAGGATGCCTGCAAGATGGTTCGGGCAGCACTGATATTGATGCGGGGAGTTTGGATTGGAACTCTGTACAAGCTGCAAGGTAGCATTGCTGTTAACGGGTGCAACATCTCTACGGTTCCTGAAAGTGGAGTAGAAAATCTAGTGGTCTCTAGAGAGACTACCATGCTGTGGCATCAAAGGCTTGGACATATTGGAGAGAAGGGCCTTCGAATAATTCATGGTAAATGTATGGTAGAAGGTATGAGTAATATTTCTCTGGATTTTTATTTCTCTGAAAATTGTGTATATAGGAAGCAGAATCGGGTGAGTTTCCCCTTTGTTGGTAAGAGGGTGAAACATATATTAGAACTTGTGCACAGTGATGTGTTTGGACCTGTGAAGGTTCCATCATTGGGTAAGTTTGTGTACTATGTATCATTTATAAATGACTTCTCAGGGAATACATGGATATATTTCCTTAAGAAGAAATTTGAAGTCTTTGACAAGTTTAAAGAATTTAAGGCTCTGGTGAAAAACCAGACAGAGAAGAAGATAAAGGTGTCGAGGACAGATAACGATGGAGAGTTTTGCAGTAAAGAATTTGAGGAATTCTGTACGAAGTGTGTTATAGCACAGCAGAAGACTACTCCATACACACCTTAGAAAAATGGAGTTGCAGAAAGAATGAACAAGACGTTGATGGAAAGGGAAAGAAGCATGCTCAGTGGTGTTGGGTTAGGACAGGAATTCTGGGTAGAGGTGGTGGAGACAACATGTTACCTTATCAACAGATCACCTTCATCAGTGTTGGAGGATAAGACTCCACAAGAGGTATGTACTGGTAAGAAACCCTCTCTTTCACATCTGAGGGTATTGGGATGTGATGCATATGTACATGTTCCAAAGGAGAAGCGAACCAAGTTGGATAGTAAATCTAAAAAAGTGCATCTTTATTGGGTATAATGATGGTTTAAAGGGTTATAAGCTTTGGAACCTAGTAACAAGGAAGGTTGTGTACAACCCAGATGTGGTGTTCAGAGAGGTAAAAGATGTTATTAAATTTGAAGTCCAACCAAAGGAACCTGAGAAGATAGAGTTTGAGCTTAAGGAGGAAGAATCAAACTCTACAACAAAGGAGGAATCAGAAGATGAAGAGCCACAAACTCCAGGTGTGAGAAGATCAGTTCGAGAAAGAAGGCAGCTAGAAAGATATAGTCCATCTACTTTCTGTTCAAATTTTGTTTTATCTATTACTGACGATGATCCCAGAATTGTGAAGGAAGCTGTAGATTCAGAGGATGGAAATCTGTGGAAAGAGGCGATGGTTGATGAAATGGAATCTTTGCACAAAAATGAGGCTTGGGATCTGGTGGAGTTTCCGGTTGGAAGGAAACCCATTGGTAGCAAATGGGTGTTCAAGAAGAAGACAAATGTAGAAGGAAAGGTGGAGAAATAAAAAGCTCGGCTGGTAGTAAAAGGTTATTCCCAGGTGTCGAGAATTGATTTTGGTGATATTTTTTCTCCTGTTGCCAAGGTAACTTCTATTAGATTACTTTTATCTGTTGCTACTGCTTTTGATTTTGAGGTAGAACAGATGGATGTGAAGAAAACATTTCTTCATGGGGACCTAGAAGATGAAATCTACATGAAGCAACCTGAAGGATTTGCGGTGAAGGGTAAGAAAGAACTGGTATGCAAGTTAAAGAATTCTCTATATGGGTTAAAACAGTCACCAAGGATGTGGTATTAGAAATTTGATACATTTATATGGGGACTTGGCTTCACCAGAAGCAGAGCAGATCAATGTGTGTATTTTAAATTAATTGGTGATCGTGTTATTTATCTGGTCTTGTATGTGGATTATATGTTGCTGGTTGGAAATGATAAAGAAATTATCCAAGATTTGAAGACCCAATGTCCTCCAAATTCGACATGAAATATCTTGGTGCTGAAAACTATATTTTGGGCATGGAAATTAAAAGAGACTGGGAAAAGAAGAAGCTCTGGTTAAACCAGAGGAAGTATGTCAAGAAAATACTGCAAAGGTTTAATATGTTGGATAGTAAATTGGTGAAGGTTCCTATTCCTATAAGTGTGAGGTTATCTGCTGAAGAATGTCCCAAGACACAAGGAGAGGAAGAGGACATGTCCTGTGTTCCATATGCAAGTGCAGTCAGTAGCCTGATGTATGCAATGCTCTGTACTAGACCATACATTGCACATGCAGTAGGAGTATTGAGTAGGTTTATGTCAAAACCAGGGAAGGAGCACTGAACAACAGTGAAGCGGGTTTTCAGGTATTTGAGTGGCACTAGTGATTATGGTTTGTGCTACCAAGGAAGACTAGGATTGGACAAAGTGTTGGATATTCGTAGCTTTGTTGATGCAGATTGGGTTGGAGATCTGGATAAGAGAAGATCTACAAGTGGGAATTTGTTTAACCTATTTGGAGGTGCAGTCAGTTGGATGATTAAGAAACAATCTACAGTGGCACTATCAACTACTGAGGCAGAATACATGGCGACCACTCATGCAAGCAAGGAAGCAGTTTGGTTGTAGATATTGTGTTCAAGTATGGGGTTAGTATAGGGACTTATAAGGATAGACTGTGGCAGCCAAAGTGAAATTTTCTTGGTAAAGAACCCTGCATATCATTCAAAGACAAAGCACATTGATGTTTAGAATCACTTTGTGAGGGATATGATAGAAGACAAAAAGGTGTTGCTGGTAAAGGAGGACACTTTGAAGAATACTGCACATGCATTGACAAAATCTATGAGCTCTGAGAAGTTCTCTTGGTTTAGACAAACAATGGGTGTTGCAGGGATGGATAAATGACTAAGCTCTCTTGTGGCCCCCTTGTGGAAAGAAAACAACAAGTGGGAGAATGTTTGGTTGTGTTATATTCTTTCCACGGCTAGCCCACGTAGTTAACCAGGGGATTATAGGGGGGGGGAGAGCCCCCACTGTGTTGCATTGATTGCGTAGCGAGGGGTCATAGGGGGTTTGAGGGGTGCAGGTAGCCCCCCTCTATGGGGTTTGGGGTAGCGCCCTGTTGAGCCTCAAACCTACACTTCTTTACACATCCTCCCAGCCTATTTTTCCTATTCATTTCCTTATTTTGCCACTCATTCCCTCCATCAAATTGCTCAAATCATTGTATTTTAGGACTTTTTACATGGTTTTCTAATTATGCTAATGACTGTGTTTGGTTTAGAATTTTGGTTCAAGGTGCTGCTTTCCGCAGCTCATACAGGGTTTTCCGCAGCTGATCCTGGTTTCCGCAGCCAACCCCAGATTCCGCAGCTGTTTTATTAAATGCTATGTTCCAGGTGTCCTCCGGGAAGAAGACCCACATGGGCAAGTTCGTGGAATCAAGGACATGGTGTGTGTCCCTCCAGATCATCCAAACCAGTCATCCAAGCCCGTGGTCAACGAGGACGCAACTTCGGTCAACGGAGGTCATTGGCGGTGGCACGGCTCTGTGTGTTCTGTTTTAGAGCAAGTGAAGAACAGGTGGCATCGTCCTCAGTTATGAAGGTAGTGGGAAACATAATCCAACAG